>JARHVA010005836.1:905000-912500 GCA_037957365.1 Torreya grandis
TCACAAAATAATGCTTTGCCAAGAATGAAATATTGACTCTATATCCCTATACGAAGTTTATAATGAAGAATTGTATTGATTAAAAAAATGATATCAATTTCACCAAAAAAATAAGACAAACAAAATATGCTCATTGCATTCATGTAAACACACTAAATCGAGCTTAAATCCTATAACAATGAGTGCATGGCCAATCTCGAGCATATGCATGTCAAACTATCAAAAGACCAGCATTTTATTGTCTTATTGAATAAACAAAATGAATTGTCAAACTTGCTCTTGTAGATGATGAGCTCATATATAGATTAGATTTTTTTAAGATGTTTTTAATATAATAATTGTTTTGGGTTGGTAACACATCTAATGAACCTTTGCATACTCACGTATATATTAAAAATTCAACAAAAAAATATTAGTGGAATTGAACATTGTAGAAATATATTTATAAAATAGATTTGTCAGCATGGCCAAAAGTACACACACCATTGTTTTGCTTTATTAATCACTCAGCATTCTATATTTTTGTCTGATCATCTGTGAGTCAACACATCCCAATTAGGAAACTTCAGCCCAATTAGGAAAATGCAATTATATTCATCTTCCAACTTCAAATATAAACTGTCAATCCTATACAAAATGAAAAAATCAGTTTAAGAGGTAAATACCTATAAACATAATAAAATCCAAAAATTATAATTATATATATATATTTCCTCCACAAAATTTCAAAGAACATATAAAATTATAAAATATAATCAAGTAGAGAACCTAAGTATGTACATAGACACATGGAGTGAGAATATGGAGAAAGCAAATATCTTATTCTTTTCATTAAGAAAAATAAGACATTAACAAAGTGCATCATAAAAAGTACCTTCGTCACACATCAAAACACACAAAACTCATGGAATCGATTCAACTAGAAATCACCAACATCACATCGCCTGCGTGAGCATACACATCTGAATCGTTAAGACTACATAAGAATAATATTAGTATAAATATGGTAGTCAACTATTTCATTTTTCATTACCTAAATACCATTTGACATACCCGTTGGTTGTTTCGTTAGAAGGGCTACTTTAAAAAGGATGCGTTGTGGAAAGAAGACTGATCGAGTTTTTTAAATACTGTATGGTCACTCGTTACATTTGAGGTCGAGAAGGTTGTCCAAACATCACTTGATATTTTACAGATTTATGTTTTTTTGCTTCAGCTTTGTGAATCTGATGTGTGAGGTTAGTGTTAGTAATTTATTGTAAAGACCATTCATATTCACAAGTTTGGAGGAATATATTAAATTATAAATTATCAAATGATATAATACTAATAAAAAAAATAAAAAAAAACTTTACAAAAAAAATTTATATTATATGTAAAAGACAAATATTTAATATTTAACTTATAAATACATCATATTTATCATATCTTTATGTTACAACAAACTTAAATAGTATATAATTCTTTAATAATATAAAAATGATTTTCAATATATATTATAAATTAATTTATTTTAAATAAGAAATACTTAAAATTAGGTTTATATTATCAATTTCTGCCAAAATAAGAATTAATGGAATCATTTTACAATTATTAATTTGTTTTTTAATTAATGAGACAAGTTTAAATATATATTAACCCAATAATTACAAAATTTATAATAAATTTAAACATATGAATATTAATATTAAAATATTTATTATTTAAAAATATTTTTTTATATTTAATATTTTTTTTTATATTTAATATTGTTAAGTATAGTCTCAAAATAAAAATAAATCTATTTCATAACAATGATTGTCGTTGTGAACTGCAATGTGCTGACCATTTAATATTTGATATAAAATAATTGTGGGTAAACGTGACAAAGAATAATACTCCCTAACTTCTCTTTAAATGGATCTGAAATTTGAAGAGACCTTATGACCGCTGGATATTACAAAGGAAATTTAGATGAATTTAACTTAACAATCAATGATGGGGGATCAAATATACTATTAATGTCAGTGTAGATGTCAATATCACACTACATACAATTATTGTTAATTTATATTAGTGATGGAAAAAACGTTTGGCCCATTTCGCTTTGATATGATTTCTTTCAGCTTTTAAAGGTCACTCTAGGATTTATGTGAAGCACAAATTTTAAGATAATAATAAGATGAAAATTGCTTATACAATCAATATGTAATTGAGGACTAAATATTACAGTTTATTTAAAAAATAGATATAAAAATTTATTTCTAAAAGTTTTTAGATTAGGTCAGTCACTGTGTTAGACATACACTTTGTCTTAGGTTTGTAATATAATGTATAGTATACGAGATTACTTTATAATCTAAAAATATAAGAGGAACATATTAAAGAAAATTAGGATTTTATTTAGTGTGTTGTAATCCTTGTAATCCTTGTATTTATTTCACAATAAATAAACTGAATTTATTGGAAATCATTAATAATAATTAACGTAACTTGTATAATGATTGTATTGAGTGCTCCATTGTGCACATAGATGAACAATACTTAATTCATTTTGTTTAATGGCTGAACTATTTATTTTAACATATAATTCAATGTCAAAGCTAAACGTATTCATTTGATTTTTCATTAGTGATGGGATTTAAAAATATAATGTTTTAAAATAATATGTAATGCATACATATACATATACACACACACACACACACATATATTGCATGGATTATAGAAATATTATATATTTGAATCTAATTACTAATGATTATTTTCAGTTCATTGTTATTAGTTTTTACCTACTTTTTACAATTACATTGAGTTTATATACAAATTTAAATATAAATAATTTTCATTATAAAGATAGGGATTAACCATTACATGATCCAAAAATTATTCATAATTAAAAAATATCATCATATTTATTAAGTAATAAAAAAGAATATAAAAAAAATTTACAAATTTTATTAAATCTACCCTCCAACATTATGTAAACAGTAATTACTTAAACCTTCAAATCATTTTTTTTTCTTCTAATATATAATTGTAGTATAAAATTGTCTTGTCCATATAAATATTAATTTCTTTTCAATGCTCCTTTTCTCTTCAAATAATTTAATTAGAATACACAACGATATAACTTAAATTTCATTTCAATACTTAAATTAAGATCACCATTATAATCTAGGATGGAATAAGATGAGTTTATACTCTTATAACTCAATTTTGATTTCTCATAAAGAAAGGATAGATAAATTAAGTTTAAGTTATGTTAATTTTAAGCATTTTTCGTCATGTAATGGATGCTTAGAAAGAAACTTGATAGAGACTTATTATTCAGATGAATTTCAAGCAAATGAATTATGGGTTTTTGTTACTCACATCGTTAGCCTTGTATCAAGTTTAAATTTTATGTGGATCTGTGGTAATTGAGAGATTCAGATCCTTGCTTGAAGGTATTCTATACTTTGTAATTTAAAGCTACATGATCTCTTTGGATGCCCTTCTTATTATATATGCCCACCTGTACTTAGTTTCTCGCGTTCACACTTGTTTGTGCTTGGTTGTAGTTGTTTCTATCCAATAGCTTGATGCAAATCTGACTCAATGTCCATTGGATCGATTTGTTACTTAGCCAATTATAGAAGTATTTGACCTCTACCTCGTAGCATCTTTTTTCTCATTCCCATTTGGACGCAAGAGATTTGGCTTTCTATTTCTGCCTTCGTGTTTGGTCAAATTTCATTTACTTAGTTTTATTTCAAATGTTTGACTGGTGTGTAGGCTTTCTTCGTAGATTACATGTCATGATTTTATAGCTTGAGAAGTAGTCGCACTTATTCTGTCCAATTAGCCAAGCTTGCCACGTGCCATTGTTGCATCGCGGTGCAGGTTCCAATAACATGCTAACAATTTATGTGCCTATGAGAGAATCACATCTCAGAACATGGATTGATCTTTTATCTTCACTTAGTCTAAATGGGTCATAACCCCTTTGCTTAGAGCAAATAGTACATGAGGGTGTTATATATTGGTATTAGAGCATGATGAAATTTTATTGATTTTTTTGAGGGTGGGAGGGGGCGGGGGCGAAATTAATGGATATGCATATGAAATATAACTATGGAATATTATGAAAGTAACACATAGATTTTATTGCTATGTGATGGTCTTATTAAAGAGTTTGGAACATGAGAACATTAAAAATTTCAATTTTGGATAAATATTTTGAATTAATAATCCAAATTTTGAACTTGATTGAGTAAACAAAACCTCTGTAAGTGTTTAAAAAGACTATTAGATGGTTGTGTGATAAATTTTCCACTATGCACCCCTAAAAAGATGATGATAATTAGAACCATAGCTTAGAAATTGGAAAAATATATAGGAATGCATTGTGTGAAACCCATTTTTTAGTCATCTCTAAGTGTATACCATCCCAAGTTAGATTGAGGAAACAAACAATATTATGTTGACATCCTTATAAATTCATTGTATGCCCTCATGTTTTGATGATAGACTGAAAGTTGTAATTGAAACACCCCTAAAATAGGAAAACATGAAAATTTGTAGTTGAGAAAAAAAAGTCAATCTAAGAGAAGATTAGATTGGGAAAGGAACTTGATAGGCTAATGGTGTGTACATGGGATGCCCAACATGATTTGATTGGTCTTTCAATTATTTTCTATTTTATTTGCATATAGATCCATGATTTGTTGTTATGACTTTATTAATGGCTGCATTTTATCTTATTTCCTTTGTTGAATGATGAAATTTCTTCTATAATTTTTGGATCTGATTTGATATTTTGGCAATCTCCTTTGTGGACTTTTACATCTTTGAAAATAGTGGTTGGATTTTTTTATTGATTTTTGTTCCTTATTTTATTTTCCATCCTTTGTGATTTATTTATGTGGGTTAACATATAAGTAGAATAGATCTTTATATCTGGGAGTTTTGTTAGGTTGATTTGTATTATTAGATATGTAGTATAGAGGCCTACACTGTGGTGCAAGAGAGTTGGTTAAGACCTAGACTGACATCATTTGGGATACTTCACCCATGGTATTAAATGTCTCAACTATACACAAGTGTATCCATTATCATGCATGTCATACATGCCTTGACAACTTTGATCTAAATTTGTTATTGTTTATAAGGACCCTATTTAAATTGTGATATTTTTCTAGGCTTGAATAATTTATTTTAAATTTATGTTATTTTAATTTAACTCTGTTGACTTGATTGAATAATATTTATTTGGGAACTATAATTCTAATTTGTACTCTATCATGTTTATTCATTGTTATTTACTATTAGAAACATATGAGACCATTCTTTTCTACTTATTGATTTAGTAAATTAGATTTATGAATCAAAGAGAGAAGGTTATGGTTAATGATACATTTCCCCTTTTATAAATGAGAAATGATATTCTTATTATGGTGGGCATATGTATAATGTTGGAAGACAAAAAATGTAACATTCATGGGGAGAGTTTTTTTTAATAAAGGATGTATGCCCTTTTCAAAAGAACGTACACCATTTTCTAAAAATAATTCATGCCGAAAAGTTTTTGGCATGGTGCCAAAGCGAAAAGGCCTATGCTCTTTTCAAAAGGCCATATGCCCTTTGTGGGCCAACGGGCATATGTCCTTTGTGGGCCAAAGGGTTTACGCCCTTTATGGTTATAATAGAGTGTATACCCTTTTTTTATTTTCACTATTTTTTCCATACCTTTGCTCAAACTTGTGAACTTGATATTTTTGCCTTAAAGGAGCTCTCACATTTTGAAGAGGACGTGTGTGCTTTGTCTTTACATCCCACCAACATGATTCAACATTGTTAATTGTGGTCTCAGGTATGTATATTGTTAAACTTTAATTTTGAGGTTTAAATTTATATCTTTTTATGAATAGGGTTTCAAATTAAATTTACATTTAACTCTCTCACATTGCCTGGTAAAAAAAGTATTTTTATAAATCTAGATGTAAACTTCAATGGACCCAACACCTAAATAAAATGTATAACAAAACCATATTTGAAACACTTAATAGTTTGACTTCTCATAAGAAGAAGCCAAATTGTATGAACATTATAATGCAAAACTCCACAATTGTAAATTATGATCAATATTTTGTGTCACTCCTCATGTCATAATGGATGCAATTCACTTGTGATTAAATTGGAGACCATGTTTAATGAAGCTAGAAATGTCACTTCCCAATTTGATGCAATGTTGCATGAAAGAGAGGTCCTAAAATAATATAATTCTGATAAATTGTCATATAATGATGGGAAAAATATAACAAAAGAAGATGTGTGTTCTTTGTTTCTTGAGCTTTGAACCAACCAACTACCACCAAAAAATTTCAAACATATTAGGATTGATTGGTGTGCTCATGCGAAAAATTAAAAAAAATGACTTTTGGGATAGGTAGTGGATGGTGTTTGATGAGACTCCATGCAATAATAATGAGGCTCTATTATACTTTTTGAGAAAAACTTTCTTGTTATTTTGTGCTGCAAAAAGTTCCAAATTTGGCATGAAGGCCTCCTATGATAGGCAAGGTGGGTCCTCATTTGATAAACCTAGTGTCAGGCTAGACCAAAACTATCTTAACCAAGTTTAAATAAATGGATGGATAATAACACATGCTTACATCCCTAAAATTTTACATTATAACATACAAATGGACACCTTTGAGGCAGTGACTAGTCTCACGTAGGCTATGATTGGCCATGCGATGCTTACACTAAGTATTTATACACATGATCTAGGTGGCAGGACATCTAGTAGTGTCCCTCTTACTATTGGTTCTAGTGGTATTGGTGAGATAATGTCCCTCCTACTATTAGTGCTATTAGTATTGGTGCTAGTGTCTCTCCTAGTATAATTCATCCTACAATTCCTATACATCATTAGATATCATGTGAGAGGAAGTGTGGTGAACCGAATGTTCAGGTGTGACATACACGAGCTACATCTCTAGAGACTAGACCTACATTTATGTAGCACACTATTACCCAATAGTCTATGTGATTTAAAGTAGATTTAGCATCTCTGGATAGAAGTACAAAACATTATATCTTGTCAATAATTTCTTCAATACCTCAAAACACTAGCACATCTGAGTATATGCCATTTGGAACTGTTTCAAGAGGTCAAGAGATTATCATGCTAGAGTTTGTCACTTATAGATGCTTTAGCATCTCATGACACTACCATGCTAGACTTTATGCAATTTGTAGTTATTTTTACA
The DNA here is from genome assembly GCA_037957365.1 of Torreya grandis. NCBI lineage: Eukaryota > Viridiplantae > Streptophyta > Pinopsida > Cupressales > Taxaceae > Torreya > Torreya grandis. The sequence continues at coordinate 912,236 of JARHVA010005836.1, forward strand.
CCTCACATTAGCACACATTTGCTTGTTATGTATGACCTATATACTTCACTATTTATATTTGGCATACAATTTTAATATAAATTAAAGTTTGTTTATGTATGTAAAATAATATTAAGTTTATTTTTTAGTATATGTTTACTTAATTCAGTAATATTTTATAGAAATTTTCATGATTATTGCTGATATATTAGGTACCTCAATTACCTTAGATTTTATTATTGAGGCTGCAATCAAAATTTCAGTACCCTAGACTTAAGTTTAGAAA
>JARHVA010005836.1:917500-930000 GCA_037957365.1 Torreya grandis
ACTTCTGTGAATATATGGAATTTAAGATGAGTAATATTTTTATCTTACAACCAAATTTCTCTTAAGAAACTAAAATTTGGTCTATAGGAGGTGTATCTTAGGACTTGTTAGCAAAATTGATTGAAATTGTACATAGATGCATCTAAATGGGTGTTTTAATTCTAAAATTTACACCTTTTACTCTTCATCAAGACTTAGGACCAAAATTTATAATTTGTCAGACGCATCCCTTAAGATAAGCTTATTGTCCCTAAGTGGGAAAACTATGTGAACTTCTACCATGTTTTGTAGGAAAACTATGATGGGTAGAGAGGAGTCATTATCTCCTATAGTTTCATGGGTGAGTCTTATTAACATCCCCTAGATTATTATATATAAATCAAGATGAGTGAGACATGGTTTTGAGTTTTTTCTCATAGTCAAATATCTCTTAAGAGACCAAAAGTTGATATCTAGGAGGCATATCTTGTGAATCATTAGCCAAATTGATGAATTGTCTATACAAATGAATTTTGATGTATGTTTTAATGTTATAATTTCCACTCTTCATTATATATAAGGCTTTGAGAAAAAAAAATGTAGTTGGCAGGATGCATTCCTTAAGAGGAGTTTGTCTTCCCTATGTGCTAAAACTGAGCAAACTTTCACTACAGTTTGTAAGAGAATTATGAAGGTTAGAGACAATATATCATCTCCTATAGTTTCATGTGAGAGTCATAATATCACCCCATATATAATTCCATGATAATTTTGAGGAGTGAGACATGGCACTGAATTTTCTCTTGCAGCCAAATGTCTCTTAAGTAACCAAAAATTGGTATTTGTGAGGCATATATTTTGACTCGCTATCCAAATCAATGAATCATATTTGTCAACACATCTAGATAGACTATAAAGGATTCAATGTTCACCCTAAACTCTTTTTTGGGCCCTAATATCAAAATTTATAATCATTTGAGGCATCCCTAAATAGAATCTTCTCATCTTGAAGTGGGAAAATTAAGCAAACTTTTGCTTCACGTTTTAGGAGAAACATGAGGGGTAGAGATGAGTTGTCAACACCTATAATTACATGGGTGAGTATTATTATCACCCATATAATATTCCATTCCACTTGAGATGAGCAATAAATGGCACTAAGTTTTCTCTTATAGCCAAACATCTCTTAAGAGACCCAAAGTTGGTTAATGAGAGGTATATATTTTGACTCGCTAGCCCAATCCATGAATTATCTTATTCAATACATTTGGATAGACATACATATGTTATAATGGTCACCCTCATCTCTCTATTTTTCCCTATTAATGAAATTTGCATTCATTTGAAGGCATCCCTTAAGAGAATTTTCTTGTCCCTTAGTGGGAAAATGGATCAAACTTATGTCATGTATTGTGAGAGAACTGTGATAGGTAAATATGGGTTGTTAGTTACAATAGTTACATGGAAAAGTCATATTATAAGCCCTAGAGGATTATATTCCACCTGGGATGAGTGTGACATGTCAATTATATTTATTTCATATCCAAATGTCTTTTGAGAGACTAAAAGTTGATCAGTAGGAGGTGTATCATTTGACTCTCTCACCCAATAGATGAATCATCTTCACCGACACATTTGTATTGGAAAATAAATACTTGAATGGTCACCCTCCATTATTTATCAAGACTAAAATATAAAGTTACAATTATTTTGAGGCATCCCTTATAATAATCTTATCATCCCTAAGTGGGAAAATGGACCAAACTTTTGTCATGCATTGTCAAATAACCATGAGGAGTAGAGATGAGCCATCATCATCAATAGTTATATGGGTGAGTGATATTATCACCCCATAGAGGATTATATGTCAAAAAATATGATCAATTCATAAAAATTATTTTTCTATTGTATCTAAATGTATCTCAACAAACTAAAAGTTTGTTAATTAAAGATATATCTTTTGACTCGGTAACCCAATCAATGAAACCTCTTCATAAATACATCTAGATGGGTGTCTAAATATTGGAATGTTCACCCTCTACTCTATTTTGAGCCTCAAGGTTAAAGGTTTAAGTCCTTTAAATTTATCCCTAAAGACATGCTTCTCATCTTTGAGTGGGAAATTAGACTAAACTATTATCACGTGTTACAAGAGAACTATAAGGGGTAGAGACAAGTCATCAGCACCTATAGTTACATAGATGAGTCCTCTAAGCACTATTAGAGGATTTTGTGCCACTATAGATGATTGAAATATGGAAAGGAGTTTTATCTCATATCCAAATGTTTCTTAAGAAACCAAAAATTGGTTAGTGAGAGGCATATCATTTGACTTGCTAGCTTAAGCAATGAACCATCTTCACTGATACATCTAGATGGTTATATAAATATTATAATGGTCACACTCCACTCTTTGTTGATCAATGAGGTTGTAATTTATAGTCATTTATAGGCATCCCTAAAGATACGTTTCTTGTCCCTGAGTAAAAAAATAGATCAAACTTTTATCACACATAACGGGAGAACTCAGAGGGTTAGAAATGAGTCATCAGTGTATACAGTTGCATGGGTGAGTCCTCCAAGCATCCATGGAGTATTCTATGCCACTCAGGATGATTGAGACATGAAAATTAGTTTTATATCATAGTGAAATGTCTCTTAAGAGGTGAAAAAATTGTTAGTGGGATGTGTATCTTTTAACTCACTAGCCCAATTGATAAACTATCTTTACTAACACATCTCAATACATGGAGATGAACTGCCAACTCATAAAATTATATGAATAAGTCCTCAAATCCGCATAGAGTATTTTATGCCACTCAGGATGATAAAGAAATGTATGTACTCAACATGTATTATTTATTACGATTCTCTTTCTTACAAGAAGATAATTTTCTCTACTCATGACACCAACTCGTGAAGGTGGGAACTCATCTAATACCACTAACCTACATCAAAATTATTACTAAAAAAATAAAACAAAAATCAACATAATGATAAAATAATTCAAAACTAAAATAAGATAAATCAAATAAGTTATCTTTAATAATTAAAAATGATAGATGCATTGAATACTAACCTTGCCAAGTCAATCTAAAATACCTTTGGGATCAACTCTAATTTTAAGTGTTTTAAGAATTGGTTCATGCTTGGATTCAATAAATTTTCAAAAAAAAAATATTGTGAGGCTTTGCATGATATTTTATCATTTGAATAATTTTAGTGATAACCATATTTGAAAAATAAATCACCACCCTATGTGTTTCAAATTCTTCAAATAACCATTATTTTATTTTTTAATGAAAGTATCTACAAATCCAAGTTCCTGTAATGACCACGGATCTAGTGGAATAAACTAGGTCTTCTTCATCTATGACAGTTTTGGTTAATTTCCTTTTGACCTCTACATAACAAGACAAGTAGTACTTTATTCTCCCATCATTATCTTAAGGTGAAATTAATGTAAAAACATGCATTTTATTTAAAGTATAATCAATTTTTAAGGACATGTAGAGAAAAAGTAAGATATCAATAATAAAATAAAGGTTTCATTTAAATTATAAATAAATTTTACTTGGTTGCACAAGATCTAAGATGTGGTCAAAGTAAACTAATTATGCCATTTCATGGTCCCTTAGTGGTTGGAATGAATATCTAGTCTCCATAGGTGTTATGAGTCTATAATACCATTCATCAACCCATTACTTTGACTCACATTCATTCCAAATAAATTACATATAACATAAACAAAATCATTCCATATTTCTATTATAAATAGTTCATGAATTAGAATTTGAGCTTTGAATGGAGTAGAAAATAATCGATCTAGTTACTGCATTGTGATATTCATACATTATATTATCTTTTCCTTATTAACCAAAATAATATTCACATGTGTTAATATTTATCTAATCTATGAGAAAAAAAATCATTACATCAAGTCACAATACTTGTAGCATCGATCAAATTAGCACCATTCCTTGTGTTTTCCCTTTTTTTTTTAAGGGTTATTTTTGCACATGCACCTGCTCTATCATGTTCCCATTTTCCATGCCCAACATCAAAGAAACTCTAAAAATGTTGAACCCATTTCCTCTTAAGAATATTTCTTATCCAATACAATATTTTAGAATTATTAAACTATCCTACATAATTGTCTAATAGAATTTAGTGTACATTGAACATTATTTCTCTTACATTCATATTTCTATAAAATATCTCAAAATAACCTTGGAAAAAATTTGGATAATATGATCTATCATTTCTCATATAAAAGTGGTACTTCCTCAAAATCTGTATGTTATCTTTTGTGCTCTCAGGGATGTCTTTGAATGTAATATGCATAAAAAATTCAACTTATATTAAATTATAGTATTAGGATTGAATCTCATTATGTGGTTGTAGTGGATATTTCTAATCAAACTCCAAAACAAAAATAATGTTCTCAATTGGGAATGTGTCCTTACAAAACTTGAATTGATTATCTAACCATTTTTCCTTTCGTGTGTATCTTGTATATTTGTACATAATATTCTTCTTGAATTCAAACATGAAATCAGACACAAATACTTGGGTCATAACTAACTCACATCTTGATGACTCTTTTTAATATTTTAATACGTACTTTAAAGATTTTTACTTATTAAAAGCAACTAGTTGCTTTCTAAATTCATGTGAAATTTATTCATGTATATAGCTAGTCAAATGTGACAAACCACCACAAGTGTTACATATTCCATATAAACATTTTTTGAAAAAAAAATTGTCCCTCGATTATTTGACAGAAAGACTTGAGATTGACTCTCTTGATGTTTTGGGTGGGGAAACCACCATACATTCTTGAAAAATCTCGTCATTATGTGCAGTACAATGTATATGGCAAAAAATGTCAAAATGCATAACAAATTCAATATGGATCCTAGAACATGTGGTGTATTTTTTATTTATTTTAATTTTGAAAGGATTTCACATCTCAAATAACCATTGGTTAATTATCAATTACCCATTAAAATTTTTAGTAATGTTTTTATTAAATTCTATTTAGGTCATGTCTAAGAAATGTTTTGCATATATCTCAAGGTTTTTTGAACCTTTTATTCTTTAAACAGCATATTTTATATTATATGAAACCCTTATATTGTTGTGCCAAAAATGTTCAATCAAATATCTTATTCCTAAAACTAACAACTTATCTTTTTGTGTAAGTCTACCACTAAATGACCAATAATTAATGAGTAAAGGGTCGTTGAACCTTGTTCTTCTTTTTATGGCATTTAATAGAGTTTTATTATTCTAATTCAAGGATGTACTTGTTTGACTAAGAAAACAAGTTATGGATGTTGACCTACTCACTATAGATTTAATTATTATATGTCTTACCACATTACTATTTTTTTTTTAGTTTTATTGCCTATTGCATTAAATACATTATTTATTATTGCATTAATTATTCCCTTTATATTGCTTGTCCATAACCTTGAATTATGCATCATAGAGTGCATTTTTTTCATTTTCATTAATTGAACAAATAGTTGACACCATTTTGTAAGGATTTTATTCTTAAATGCATAGTCCCATACACATTAAACTTGATGTTCAAATTGTCTTTTTGACATTTTATCTTCCCTATGTTATATTATTTTATCATCTATTTCAACCATATACATTGGTGTTCATCACATTAACCTTGGAGGTGTGGGTATAAGAACTATATTTTGTATTGAATTGGATGGTGTTACCACTTTCAACCATAGAAGGGATATTAAAGTTTTGGCTAGGTACATTAGACCCTATAGGTAAAGTAATTTCCTCTTAATTAGGAGATAGATGAATTGGGGTCACTATGTGACGTTGATTATCATGTTTAAAAACATCATCATGGATGAATGTTTCATTAGATTATGTTTCTCCATGCATTCCATAACTCAATTCAAATTCATTAGTTAGTTTCTCTACATTTTGAATTTTATCATGCAACAAGGATTGATTAAGTTCTCTTATCTCATTTGAAAACATGTCTAAATTGAATTCCATTGAATTGGGCATGTTATTTTTATTTGAAATATTACCTAGTTTGGAAAAAGTACCTTCACATTGTGTAGAAGCTCTTGTGGATGCTTTCCTATTTTCTTGTCTTTTTCTTTCTTTTTATCTCTTGACTTCAATTTACTCAATTATTAGCTCTTTAATTGGCATTTTGTAGCAATAACTTGATCCTAATTTTAATCTTTATGCAAATAAGTCTAGGTGTAGAATAAAAATTGAAGCATTTATAATAATACAAATAAATTAAATAGAAAATTTAAAGAATTTACAGTGTCAGTGGAAAAAACTAGTTGAAATTTATAAAATATAGAATTAATTAGTGAAGTTTATTGATAAACAAAAAAATCATGAAATGTGAAGGGTTTACACCCTTTTACAAATCATCCACATCCTATTTTGGAGTAGTTCCAAGTGGTAAAATTAATTCAATGAGGTTTAGGCCCTTTAAACATTTTCATCTTTCACTTATCCACTTTCCCTATAAAATTGCTTTGGTTTTATGCTTAGTGAGTCTAAACCTAACCTTAAAAAAATCATGAAGCAACCCATATGATCTTTAGGAAATTTAGAAGTATTTATCATCTTTGTTGACACATATATTCAGGTAGATTTTATCGTTTAAACTTAAAATATATATGGGTTTGTAGAGGAAAAGGCATAATTTTTTAATATATAGTTTTTTTAATGTTAAACTATTATATCTAATTATTACTTGATTTCTACACAACATACCTCGTTACATATATATATATATATATATATATATTAAAAAATTTAATAAAAATTATCCTGACCGATCTTTGACATTTCATCTATCCATATATGAAATTTTATACAACAATTCATTCATTTAATCAAAAAAACTGTATCCATGCACATGCAATCTCCTTATATTTTCACAAAAAGTGTCAAGCCATTTTCATAAATGCATCAATTTCACACATTTTTGTCATCTAGGTAGGAAAAAAAATTAGAAACTACACCCAGAATACCATAATTATTTTTCCAAGTTTATATAAAACTCTCTCCAAGTTCAACTATTGTTATTTTTAGAAAAAAGTATCACTTTAACCCCTTTCCCTCCCTCCCTGCTATTTTCTCCCCCATTATCATGCATCTACCATGTCAAGAAGGAGAGTTTTGGATGTGGTAAATTATTCTCTTACCCACTTGAGTTATCTAATGAGATCATGAATTAAATTAGTAGTAATATGTGTGACTATTCTTGTTGATGTTGTTTTAAATAAATTATAACATTATATACAACATTGTAGTTTCTTAATTATTATACTATATGTTTCTTAGTCCATATAGTTTTTTTACTTAATGTGAACATAAATTATCAAATGTTGGGTTAAATATTTAATTGGGAAATAGATGATAATAATTTATATTATGAAACAACACAAAAAAAATTGAATTACATATCAGAGTATGCTTTTGGATGCATGTCAAACCCAAACCTCACTTGATAAAGAAAGAAATTTTCACTTATCATACTCATGTACATGTAATCAAAACCAAAGGAGGTGAACAAAATAATTAGTTAGGGGTAATTACACATAAAAGAGGTCGTGGTGAAGTAGGTTCTGTTTAGGGTGTTCATGTGGTTCAGGGAGTATTGATAGACACATACATGGATAGTTCCCAAGCACCATATGTGGCCTTCATTCTTCCACATAGGACTACTTATAGGTCATTATCCCTCACTAAGTATGCTTTTTATATTCATGGTTGCTTTTGTCTTATAGAATCTACTTTGGATTCTATTATTTATGCTTGTTAGAAGTGTTATATGTTATATTGATTATTGTTCTCTAAAAATAAAAATAGTACAGTAGTAACTTTATGATTATTAAAGAGGAATTAGGCTCATTATTATTTTTCCTCTTATTGGGATTATATCTTTAAATTATAATTTATTTTCTAAAATGTTCTATAGGGAGGATATTCACATTGTCAAGGTTATGCTGACACACTATTTAGTGCTTTTTAGTGTAGGGATTTCATTCAATTGACCGTCACTTGTCATTTGGGTTTTTAATTTAATTATTACCTATTGAAGGTATGTACATCCTTGTTAACGTATGGAGGGTATGGGAGTGACTAGTTGTTGGTTGATCTTAATGTAATACTCTGTCATTGTAGTTGGCTAATATTTTATTGAACTCCCATTTACATTAATTGTACTTGTATGAAAGCACAATGGGTTCCTTGTGCTTGTGCCTTTGGGTTTGTAATTATATTCTTTTATAAAAAGTATAAACTTTTGTATTACTTAGTGCTTTGTTTTACTATGAGCAATATCCTTATTTAAGATTTAGTTATACTATATTACAACTATGCATTCGATCACTTCAACCTTAAGCATGACTAAATGTAAGCTATTGGAATTCTTAGGTGTTGGGAAGAGTCACCATATGGTTTGGCTTAAGAGTCTATCATAATTTGGGCTGGAATATTTATGTATGTGTCAATGTTACTTGTGGACTTCAGTTATTTATCTATGTATGTGAGATAATGACTCTATTTGTTTTCCTTGTTGGTTGATTGAGGGGTGCTTAGAGCATTCCTGATTTTATATATAATAGCATTGTAATCTTGGGAACACTTATTGCTTACTAAATTAAGTGTATAGATTCATTATATATATATATATATATATATATGCATTCACATATGTTATTTTTAAGGCCTTATCATACTATTAAGTGATCTCATATTGAAAATGCACTATACTATGGTCTTATGGAAATGTATCCCATGACACTATTTTTAGTAGCTTCTATTTGCACATTGACTTGGGAAAAAAACTAAATGGGTGCCCTTGTAATTATAATACTAGTATTTCTAATTTGGAATAATAATACAATCATATTATATTTTCAATACCATTATTTCAAGCTTAGGCATCAAGAAAATCATTGAACTAAGTATTATTTTCATGGGTGTAAATTCAGCCATAACAAACAATCATGAATATGCCTTATGGGTAGTGCAAACATGAAACCATAGTTAACTGGAAAGTTATTAACTAGATTATTCTTAGCTTAGAATCAAATGTAACCAACAATAATAATTGATTGTTAACCAGAATTACAAGTTGATACTCCATTGTTCAATGTATTCCAATTTCGGTAATTTGCTCTTGGTATGCCTAGTTGGTCTTGAGCAAGCAATATTTTTATGGTAACTAATTATCCATTAATATAGCCAAAGAAGGTTTATACTTATGCCATTGTAATTAGATTAATGGTTGATTTCTCATTAAATTACTTGCTCTTTTCGATCAAATAATTTATTATTATTAAGTCAAGGAGTTGGAATGAATTGTTAGTGTGAGAACCCTTGGTTGGGGAGTCATTAACATGATTTTGATCAAGTATCACAACTAATGATTGTACACCTTATCAACTAGTGTTTATTTAATATTGGTTAACAACTACTTACTTATGTTCGAGTTTGCTTATTGGTACTATTAAGGATGCTATCACCTCCTCATGAATATTAACTTTTACTTGGTGGACGTGATGTGTTTATGTTGGCTTTTAAGAAATTGGAATATCTCATGCCATGATAATTGTTCCCCCACCTATTGGACTATATGTAGTGGGATGGCACTCATGAAATGATGGTGCCTAGGTGAAATGTCCCTAAGATTATGAATCACGGCCTCATGGTTTTATGGGTTGAAACCTAAACTAGTCCTCAATTATGAAAACACAAGGTTCTATGTTCATAAGTTTTTGTGAGTCACCTTGGTGGTAGGCTAATGCAGGCTACTCATATACCCTTGCATTTTGTAAGGTTGGCATGATCCAAGGCTTAGTTTATTGGTACCTTGGTTCCCATTTTTGAACCATGGTACCCATTATGATACCTCCTTGTAATCAAGACTATTTATTTAATTTTAGCTAGTGAGATAACCCATTGTGTGAAATCTCACCCTATGTCATAATCCTTGTTAAGGATAATTGTGGGCTGGAATGAATCTCCTTACTTAGCAAGTTGCCAACCCATAACCATATAGTATTATCAGACACTTGTCTTAGGCTGAAGATCCCTAGGTGGTTTGATGGAGGAAACGAATTGCCTTCTAAGGGTCAAAGGCTATTAGTATGGGCCTACACACTAATACCACTCAAATGGTGTCCATACTTTAGGCAACCTCTTTCCCTATGGAATCCTTTGGTGACGGTCATCTTGACATAATTGTCTCATTGACCAGATCTATTTATCAGTGTAAGACTATGTTAATGCATGGTACATAGTAGGGTACATAGTGGGTTCTACACGTAGTTCTATTGCATACTCCATTAACAATTCTTGAAATTTTTTTGGGGTTGTTTCATCTAGTATTAGAGCCTGTGCTTTGAGTATTTTGGAAGCTAATGTGCATTTTCTCTCACTTCCTTAAAATCAAAATGATTTTAATTCATTTTGTAACCAAGTTAAGTTATTTTTTTGTTTGGTTTTTCTATTTACTACTCCAAGTGAGGTGTGTAAATAGCAATATGCCTGAATAGGTCATCTTGTGATTCAAAAATCAAGGATAGTGTCAGATAAGATGGTGCTTGTGTTGAGAAAATATGAGACTTGGGTGGCCTAAAAATTAGGAAGAAGCCTCCTTAGAGCTATAACATCCTACAAATTCATTAAAAGCATGGTTGGGAACACAAGAACATGTGTTGAGTAATGTTGGAAATGGTTCTTAATGTTTTTCCCAATCTGAGATGGGTTATGCACATGATCTAGACTACCTATAAGGGTTTTGATTATGGTTGACCAAGCATCAATGAGCTTGAGATCTTTCCACCACCTACTTATATGGGTGTAAACATTGATGATGCAATTGATGTAGGATGTGTATACACACATGAGTATATCCACCAATAGTTTGTGATAGTTATTATGTCTATTTGGTGTTATACATGACACTAGGTTGATAGAAGGCTAGATTTCCATTATGGTCATTGTTCTCTACCCTTGCCTTGGTTAGGTTGACTCTTCCCATTTTTGGTTGCATTCAACAAACCTCACTTGTTGACCATTGGCTTGTATGGGTGGGTCAATGAGAGATAAGTGGCCAAGGCTTCACTCTTAGAGTAAATAGGAATAGTGCCCAATATCTTTTGATGGGTTGTATGGGCATCCCATCACTAGACGATGGAAATATTATGACCTTGGGAAGACTAAGGGTTGACTCTAACTTGAAGGGATGGATTGGGTAGAGGGAGTTGGTTTACATGGTGAATTAGTTGAGCTTGTGTTTTCCTCTCATCAAAGGTATGTCTTGAGCCTTTGTGGAGCCACAAAGCATGGATGGTGGTGATGACCATTGACAGCCCCATAGTTATGATGATTTTAATTTATTATCAGTTAATCGATTATTCAATTGATTTATTAAATAAGCTCAAAGATGCTAGAATTAAGGAAATAACATGCCCTTATAAGTTGTATGGTTGTAAGTAGAGTAAGGATGTCTCCACGAGTTTGAGTCACTCTTGGTTGAACAATATTGTTGTAAGCAATTCAATTTTTAGGGAGCCATGATGATAAGCCCTTGCAAAGGTATGTTGAATTGTTGAGTGTATGTGACTATGTCTATTCTAATTTGTGTGTTTATATTAGTTTAGTTGACTGATTTATGCCAAGTTAGAGATCTAGAAGCATAAATATCCCATGTAAGGCATTGCTAATATACTTTATGGTTTGGAAGGAACATCATAAGGTTGTTCCTTGTATTTTTTCCTCATTTTACTAGCACTTGGTATGGAATAACTATGATTTTATCTAGCTATAAATTATTAGTAGCTAAGACAAGCAATTATAAGTTCTTGCTTGGCTTGTGTGTTATTGTACCTCTTGGGTTGTAACAAGGAAAAAAATTATTAAGTGTTGTGTTTTAGTGAGTGAGAGCATTTTTTTATTCCAAGTGATGGACTTATAAGCTAAGTTGGGACTGGGTTTCCGGTTAGAAACTCAATTATGATTGGCTAAATGTCAACCATGGTAACCATGAATACATACATACATACATACATACATACATACATATATATATATATATAGTTGAATTTATTCTTAGGTTCCCTTGTGTTATTGGACCTTCGAGCGGAATGAAGGAGTTTAGGGTTTTGTCATGTAAATAGCTAATAGTTATTGAGTGTGTAGACAAGTATTTTGATTCCATGATGTGGTTATTTGATCATGGGTATGTATTAATCACATTAAGGAGGCTATGATGCCCAAGTTATGTTTCACATTTATGTGATGATTATTTGATTTTTGGATTGAATTTTGGCATCCATGGGGATGTTATGATGCTCATGGTTATGTATATTTTTCATCTATGAGGATGTATTTTAAAGTTATAACTATATTATGGTTGTCGAAACTATGATTTCCATGTTTGAAGATGTAATATTCACCTAGAGCCTTGGTTGAGTGCATCCTTTCCCAATTTTTGATTGTAT
>JARHVA010005836.1:935000-960000 GCA_037957365.1 Torreya grandis
TTATTTTGCCTTTATTAGTGGTTGAAAATGCTTAAGATTTTATATTAGGCAAGAAGAAATAGTTTTTGGTTTCTATTATTTATACTTGTTGAAAGTGTTATATGTTGGTGCATTGATGACTATTCCTAAAAAATAAAAATAGTGCAGTAGTAGCTTTATGCGTTGCACATGATTGATCACTAAGGGATTAGGTTCATTGTTGTTTTTCCTCTTGTTGGGATTATATATTTAAATTAGAATTTATTTACAAGAATTTTCTATAGGGAGGATATTCACATTGCCAACTTAATGCTGACACACTATATACCACTTTTCAATGTAGGGATTTCATTCAATTAATCATCACTTGTTATTTAGGTTCAAGATTTTATTATTACCTATTGAAGGCCGTGTACATCTTTGTTAACCCATGGAAAGTTTGGGATTGATCTAATTATTAGTTGAGATTTATTTTATTTTATGTCATTATAGTTAGATTATATTTTGTTGAATTCATATTCCCATTAATTGTACTTATATGAAAGCACAATAGGTTCTTTGTGTTTATGCCTTCAGGGTTGTAATTATATTCTTATGTAAAAATTATGAACTTTTGTATTCATTAATGACTTGTTGTACTATGAGTAATATCCTTGTTGAAAGTTTAGTTATAGTATATTATAGTTGTGCATTTAAGCACTTCAACCTTGAGCATGACTAGATGTAAGTTATTAGAATTCTTGGGTGTTGGGAAAAGTCACCATATGGTTTAGCTTATGAGGCTATCATAATATTTGTTGGAATATTTATTCATGTGTCAATGTTACTTGTGGACTTCATTTATTTATATATGTATGTGAGATAATGACTCTATTTGTTTTCCCTATTGGTTGATATAGGGGTGCTTGGAACATTTCAGATTTTATATACAATACTAATCCAAGCTTGGGAACACTTTTTTCTTAATAAATTAAGTGTATATATTAATTATATACATGTATTTACATATGTTATTGTTGAGGCATTATCATACTATTAAGTTCTGAAATCTCATATTGAATATACACTATACTATGGTCTTAAGGAAACATGTCCCATGATGTTATTTTTAGTAGCTTTTATTTCCACATTAACTTGGGAAAAATAACTAAATGGATGCCCTTGTAATTTAAATACTACTCTTGATAATTTGGAATAATAATACAAGCATATTCAAATTTCAATAGCATTATGCCAAGTTTAAGCATCAGGCAAATCATTGAAATAAGTATTATTTTTATGGGTGTAAATTCAGCCATGACAAACAATCATGAATATGCCTTATGGGTAGTGCAAACATGAAACCATAGTTAATTGTCAAGTTATTAATTGGATTATTCTTATCTTAGAATCAAATTTAACCAACAATTATAATTGATTGTTAACTAGAATTATGATTTGATATTCCATTGTTCAATGTATTCTAATTTGGGTACTCTACTCTTGGTATGCCTAAATTGTCTTGAGAAAGCAATTTTTTTATGGTAACTAGTTATCCATTAATATAGTCAAATCTGGTCTAGATTTATGGCATTGTAACTATATCAATGGCTAATTTATCATTCAATGAATCCTTGTTATTTTGGATTAAATAATTTATTATTCTTAAGTCAAGGAGTTTGAATGAACTATTAGTGTGAGGACCCTTGTTATGGGAGTCACTAACATGATTTTGATTGGGTATCATAGCTAATGCTAGTACACCTTATTAGCTAGCATTTATTTATTACTAGTTAATAACTTCTTGGTTGTGTTTGAGATTGCTTAGTGTTACTATTAAGGATGTTATGACCTCCTGATGCATATTCAATATGACTTGCTGGACATCAGGTGTTTATGTTATCATTTAGGAAATTATAATACCTCATGCCATAATAATTGCTCCCCCCTATTGGGCCATATGTGGTGGGATGACATTCGTGAAATGATGGTGCATGGTTGTAATAGCCCAAAGATTATGAATCATGGCCTCATGGTTCTATGGGTGGAAACTTGAATTGGTCCTCAATTATGAGAACATAAGGTTTTATGTTCATAAGTTTATGTGAGTCACCTTGGTTGTAGGTTGATGCTAACTACTCGTATACCCTTTCATTTTGTAATTTTAGCATAATCCAAGGCTTGGTTTGTTGGTACCTTAATTCCCTTTTTTGAACCATGGTACCCATTATGATACCTCCTTATAATCAAGACTATTTATTTAATTTTAACCACTAAGATAACCCATTATTGTTCAGTATCTCATCCTATGTCATCGTCCTTGTTAAGGATAGCCATGGGTTATAGCGAATCTCCTTGCTTAATGAGTTTCCAACCCATAACCATATAGGATTATCAAATTCTTATCTTAGGTTGAAGAACCCTAGGTGGTTCGAAGGGGAAAACAAATTGCCTTCTAAGGTCTGAAGGTTATTTGGGTGGGCCCATACACTAATACCCTTTAAATGGTGTCCATAATTTAGGAAACCTCTTTCCCTATGGAATCATATGGCGATGGTAATATTGATATAAGTGTCTCATTGACTAGATCCATTTAGGGCTCATCTACTCATCTGGTGTAAAACCATGTTGATATGTGGTGCATGGTAGGGTGTGTAGTGGGTTCTACACATGGTTTTGTTACGTACTCTATTAATAATTCTTGAAATTTTTTGGGAGGTTGTTTCAGACAGTACACAAATGTGTTCCAAAATTTCCTTATTTGCCCTTTTCATAAATTATTATGGTGTTTTTGTGTCACTATTAGCCTTTAAGAGACAATATCATTAGTAAATTCAACTTAAAGGGATGGTTAAGAGTGTGTTGGTTTGTAGAATATAATTTTGACAAATATAGAACTATTATAAATGTTAGCAGGTAATTTGGAAATCCCCATATTCTATAATATTAATATTTGTTTTCCCAAAATGGATATTAGTTTTAAAATTTACACCCTAAAATATTTAGGTTTGATGTTGAAATCTTAAAAATGACTAAAACTAACTATTTTGGACTTTGAAAATTTATCTTCTAAATTATAACTTGTGGAGCTCTACAACAAATTTTATAAGATACAAAGTGACCCTAATTTTTTATATTATTAAAATAAATTCAAACTATATTTATTTTAGTAAACACAACCCTACCTTTCAATTCTTCAACTTGTCTATTTTAAAACCCTAACACATTAAATATATTAATAATCCATACATGATATAGGGATTAAATTTTCTAGCACCTATGCACTTAATTCTTAATTATAATTTGGCCTAAATCACAAAATCATGTACATGTTTTCATTCAATTCAAATTTTCACAAAAAATGATCCCACTTTTTAGACCCTAACTTTCTGCACTTACCCTATGAATAAAGCGTGAATCTTTAATCATGTTGTGCAACATCCCCATAATAGTGAAATTACACCACTCTACACCTCAATTATTTTTTGGAGTATAAGGTTATGTTATCTGCCAATAAATATTATGTGCCTTAAAAAATTTAGATAACTATTTATTTGTGTATCACCTCCCACCTCCTCCCCCCCCCCCATTTGAGTGGAGGACAATAATACAATGATTAATTTTTCATTCCACTATATATTTAAATTATTTTAAGACTTAAATTTTGTTATAATTAATCTTTAATAAATAGAACCACATTTTGTGTAATTTGTCATAAAAAATATCTAAAAATAATCAAATCCACTAACACTAGGTCGCATGGGCCCACAAAGATTGATTTGCACCAGATCTAATGGATTAAAAGACAAATATTTACTTATTCAACATTTATCTCTATGTTTTTTGATATATAAATAATTGGAACACACAATATTAATCTACTTTAATGATGGAAGAACTCTTACCATGTTGTTTCTACTTAGTGCAACTAGGTACCCAAAACTCAAGTGTTGATATTTTATGTGCCACATATTTGTCAAGTCTATATATTTTACAAAAATATATTTATTGTCATTATTGATGACATCAAGCTAGAAAAAATTTCCTACTCCATAATCTCATGTGTTAGAACATAAAGGACTTCTTTGATTTTATAGGCATGATTCCCAATAGAAAAATGGTTGTCACCACAACCTTGGACACTATACAAAGAATCATCTCCTAGATATACATTATTAAAATATGCCAAAAGGTTCAAGGTGGTGAATTATCATTACATCAATTTATGTGCCTTATTTAATTATAACACCCATACCATACTACATTTGGAGGAGTGATCTCCTCATTTATCTAAGTGTTAAAGACAAAATACTCATCTAAGATATAATTGTCTTAAAAAATGATTCCATGCTAATGTAGGGAAGGATTCTTCTTCTAGATACATGTGAACTATGTTTTATACATATGTTCTTGTTGATATTTCTATGGGGTGGGCTTATTGTTACTAGATGAGCCTTGTGTAAATTCATTGTACGAATAATTATTTAGTCCATGTCATGTCTTTCTAAAGATTAAACAAACCTTCTGAGAGTGAGGTTTGTTTTCAGTTGGTTGTGTTGATTTATCTACTTAGGATATTATTTTTAAGGCTTAATGAGCCTATTATAATTCTTATGTGATGAAATTACATGTTCTTCATCATATTCCTTTTCTACATGTATGAATTCTTATAGATTCAACTTATTAAGCAAATTTTAAAAAGTTGATTTAGCCTCTGATATATTTAAATAAGTCATAAATATATTGTAAGTGGGAGGAATCACTCTAAATATGATGGGTGACATGGAGTCATCTGGCACTTTCTCACTAATTCTAGGAGCGAAGGTCATAATGCTACAATGCAAAAAATAAAGCCTTCAACTTTTTCACCTGTATTCAACTTCAGATAGTGAAGTTGGATTTATAAATGAATAGTGGTATTTTGGTTATTGGCCTTATGGATGATACTCAGTTTATCCTTGATATTTAAACTATATTATAAACTCAAATAGGATTTTTGACCTCATTTACTACTTGAAACACATTGATAAAATTTTCATTCTAGTTCACTTTGTCAAACTTCTACTATTGTTTAGCATTTAAGCTTTATCATGTGAATGTGTCATAAAAAACTATCTAGAGATCTTAAAATTCAAGGTGATTCTTCACTTTTTTTTTCAATGTAGCATAGTTATCACCATAAATAAGATGTGTATCACACAAAATAAATATTAGCTCATTTCCATCCACTATAAGTCTCTAAATTCATGTTTATGATATGAACTTGTTTTTAAAAATATTAGGTTGATGTGAGATTGATATGTAGGCTATGTAATATACTTATTTATAATCATTATAGTGAAAAGTCTGAAAGGGAACTCATTATAAAGATTTTCATCATCATGCGGTTATATTATCTCATCTTTGAGGCATGTAGAGAGTAAATTACAAGGGTATATTGTTTCCTAGTGTACCATAGAATCAAATGTCTAAGAGGCTTCTAAATATAAAACATAATTATAATATGTACTTCTTATATAGTTTTATGTACATATAAGCTAAATTATGTATACATTGTCCAATAAATTGAGTATTGGGGAAGTAACCCTCACACCATGGATCAGGTAAAACTTATTATTGTTTTTCCTAAAATGATCATTCCTTTGATTTTTAAAACTATGTTAACATAACTAAAGATTATATTTATGTTAATATCATGTATTTATCCATATTCATCATCATGTTATTCAAAATATATTTAAGTTAAATATATATTTTTTATTTTCATCATTCATTTGAGTCTTTTTATTCACGGCATTCCTTCATTTGCATAATAATATATGATGAACCACTACATATAGATGTCTATTAATAATATATTATGAACTTATATGTTAATTTGTTCCTATTGTAATTTGAATGCTTCAAGTACATTATAGTTCTATAACCCATTTGTTCTAGGAGTGGAATATTTTTTAATTATATATCTTATGTTAGCAAGCCATATATTTGTATACCTACTCAATACAAGTAAATTAGTTATATATGCTATAAAATTAATCCAAAATGAAACTTATTTATATTTTAAGAGCTAGATATAAACATACGTAAATTATCTAACTCACTAGTAAATGCATCTAAAAAATAGTTATCCTTACCTTGAACATATTGAACTTGAAACAAATATTAAGATAATACCTTTTTTGCATAAAGCATGTCATCCATGACATGACTATGTATAAACCAGGTTAGACATAAACAATTTCAAATGATTACTATTTTTCTAATTATAAATTCATCTGGAAGAACCAAGTTTCTCTAATTTTTAACATATTAAATATTTGTCAATATTTATTTTTTTGTGAGCTAATAATGTAATTCACTTTTTGAAATTCCAACTTAAATACATTGATCATTTTTCTGGTCTATTCCATTAAATTAGTACTATTTTGACATAATTTTATTCAAAGGTGTTTGCTTACAATATGAATGGTCCATCAAAGCTATGACTAATGTTGGCATATTTTTCCACTCTACATTTAAATTTTCAACTACTTTTGTTGCTTATTCTATCCATACAAATGAAAAAAAATTATACAGTCATTTATTCGATTAGTCTTGGAAAATAATTAATTCATAAATTTATGTACCTAATTTGAAAAACCTATAAATTGCTCCATATTTTGTAGTTTATCATGAAAATTTGAATTTGTTTTCCAAAATAAATTTTTATATTTCTTTATTTCCTCATTTGAGTAGAATTCCTAAAAATTCTATTTCAGTTGGAAAATTTTAATTTTTTTTAGAGTCAGTACACAACATTATTCCATATTTCTCAATGAGTTGGTAAATTTCTCAAAATGTTTATATTCCTTTTTAAAGGTCCATGAAAATATCAATAAATAATCAATGTATTTTTCAATATAAGCATAATGTGGATAAAATATATGGTCTATTCTCTACTGAAATTGTGCAAGAGCATTTTTCTAACCCAAATGGCATAAAAACCCATTCGAACAGTTAGTAGGGTGTTGAAAAATATGTTTTATGAACATAAATTCCACAAATTTATATGAATGTAAATACATTTAGCTCAAGGCAACAAAAAATAACATTAAAATTTTTTAGATAAAAATCTAATGATTCCATTTCATCACAAATTATAACTATAAAAAATAATGGAAAAACAACCTATTATTTATTTCATTCAAAGAATAGATTTTCCCATGATCTTATGCTAACCCCGTATTTAAATTTTCCATGTATTTAACCTTGAAGACCCTTCTAATAACAAAATATCTCAATGGAAAGATTGAAATCATGACCTTTTAGACTAAAGGCTTCACTATTAGTCAAAAATAAAGAGAGCATAAATTCTCTCAATTTTCTCATGCCTATTACAAAGAACTTACCCAATTTTATAGGAAAGATTGAGAATAATCTAGAAACTAGACTCTTAAAAAAACTAAAATCTTTTCTAAAGAAACCACACTAATCTCTATTGCAAAATGACAAAGAAATAAATTAAAGCACTAAGCAAATGTGCAATACATCTATCATAACCATTTTTATAAATTTCATTACACTATATATGATTAAAATAATTACATACTATATTGTGTCTTAAAACAAGTACATCAATATGCATGATTTTATCCGTCATTGTTTAATCGTAATTCAAAATTATAATTTCACATTATCATTTAATAAAAAAATAATTAATTATTATTTTAAAATAACATAATAACTAAAATATTTATAATTAAATATAAAAATACACACGTACTAAAGGATTCTAAATCAATTATAAATGATTTACCACTCCCTATATAAAATAGTATACCTTTAGCCACACAAAAATGTTTTATAATAATTTAAAAAATTAAAATTCTTAAACATTATGATAATTATTATTTATACCTACCAAAAAGGTGAATCCATCATGGAATTTGTATTTATTACTAAGAGATAAATTTGTAAATTAAATGATTAATTAAATTGTAAATGATTACCTATTACTTCACTATATCAAAAGACTAATTAAAAAAATGCCTGATATAATATGAGATTCAAAATTCAAAAAATATTATAGATATGCAAAATAATTTCTTTAACTAAGATATAAATAGATTAGGTAATAAAGTTACATCTAAAACTGAAGCAATTTATCATATTCAACATAGTAAATAAAATATCTTTGGCATCAATACATTTAACATTTAAAATTTATCAACATGATCTCATCATTAGGAAACCTTTAAAACCTTGTTTGATTATAATGTACAATCATCCAAATTGGGATATACCTATGAGGTTTCATCTTGGAAGTAATTCCATCAATACATAGCAATTATTGGCTTTAACAAAGGAGTGTGTGCCCTTATTTTGAGTTAAAAAAACAATGTCATGAATTTATTTGTATTAATCATACCTAAATTTATTATAACTAAAAAAATAAAAATGAAAATTTTAATCACTACTTTCAAGGTCCTCACTTATTGGCATAACAAAAAAATGTAATGTAAAAAGACCTATTTTTTCATAAGCCCTAATAATATGTTTAAACCATTCATATAACTATGTTTACAAGAAGCCAACTATTCCATGCCATCAAGAAATATAGTACTATGAAAAACTTGAAGGCACAACCAATTATTTATGTTATTTAGAAGGTAGATCTTACCTTTTAATGATAAAACATGGTTTTGATAAAAATGAAATCATGATGCTATAGCCTTTTATATAATTTTATGACACAATTAAATATATTTACTAAAAATTTGTATATCAATTTTCTCAATAAAACTAATACAAACAAAATATGTTCATTGTGATTACACAAAGACACTAATTTGAAATTAAATCACTTGACAAATATACATTCCAAATCTATAGCTGATGGTCATGACCCGAAAGACATGTACAAACATTTATGAGTAGAATAAATGTAATATTTATTTAAAAATGGTATTAGCATTAGAAATGAAATGGGACAATAAATAAACATGGTTTTTTCAAGAAAAAAATCATGACTCTATAGACCTGTATATAACTCTATGAGAAAATACATATTGATTAAAAAAATATCAATTTTGGTGAAAAAATTTAGACAAACAAAATGTTCTCACCACATTCACATCAATTCATTGATTTAAGCTTAATTCACTTGACAATGACTACACGCTAAAGCTTTTGTCTATGTGCATTTAACTATTACAATAATATGATGTTTTTAATCACAACCTATTTTTAAATAAAATATAACAAGATATATAAATAATTCAAATAGTTATACTTATAATATGCTACTGATTCCATGCCATCAAACAAAATAGTAGTAATAAAATAAAGGCACAACCAATTCTTTGTGTTATTTAGAGGATGAATCTTACCTTCGAATGAAAAAAATAAGGCTATAATATTAATAAAATCCCAAAATTGTAGGCCTTTACAAAAATTCATGACATGAATAAATGTATTAATTAAGAAAATGATATCAATGTCACCAAAAATAATCGAGATGAATAAAATTACTAGCTACATTCATAGAGAGACACTAGTTCAATCTTAACTCACCTTCCATTGAATGCATGTCGAATCTATAGCTTATGTGCATGACCATAAGGACATGTATAAAATTCTATTAGAAGACTAAATGTAATGATTTTTAAAAATTAGAATTAGTGTGAACAATAAAACTGAGACAAATAAAATATTATTGTTACAATCGCATAGAGAAATGTTTTTGATCTTTTGTTACCTATGAACTACTACATGCCTAATGTTTGGTATCTATGCATCGAACTATAAAAAAAAAAATGTTTCAATTCACAATCCATTCTTATATAAACACTAGGAATAGATATAAACCATTGACATAGCTATATCTACAAGAAGTAATTGATTCCATCTCATAAAAAATGTATCACTATAAAAATATAAAACACAGAAAAAGTTTTTATTATTTAGAGGATAGATCTTACCTTGATTTGATGTTAAACCTAACCATATTCTAATAAAAAAGAGGGATTATAAAATAACACAATCCCAACATTGTACCCTTATACTCTAGTTTATGACATGAAAAAAACTTATTGATTAAAAAATAAATATTAGTGTCATAAAAAAATGAGACAAATAAAATATTCTCACCTCATTCATGCAAAGATACTGATTCAAACTTAACTAATCAACTTGAATACTATCAAGATAAAGAAATCAATAGGTACAATACTTTTGAAATAATAACCTAGATTGATTTATATTAAATGAATAAATTATTACATACACATACGTAAATAAACTTCAACTAGGAAATGGAGTTCACAAGCAAAATTTTAAAATTTTAAAATTAAAAAAAAGCTTAACCCACTATTTTTAGTAGATTTTATTTTTAGTATGTTTCACATGCAAGTGTGCACAACCCTAAAAATCTCCAAAAATATTCTAAACACTAAAATTAACATATCAAATGAATTTTAATTGAATTTCATGTTTGCTTATAAAATATACAATTTTTAAAATTAGAAAAATATTAAAATTTTTACTAAAACACATTTTAAGATCCTGATATGATCACATATGACATCTAAAAAGTATAGAAAACCTACATAATTAGATAGGTAAGGTTATGTCTATACCAAACATTTTGATATGGTAATTTTGGTGTGAAGGAGATCTCAAATGCAGCTACAAATTAAAAGTTATGGCCTCTAGAGGTTTGGACTCATTTTCTACACTATTCTCCTCTAGTTGAAAAACATCTCAGTTACTACAAGTTGATCTAATTGTACTCCTACCATTTACTATTATCAATATTCTCTAGCTCCAATTTTTAAATCCAAGTGTTGTATTTCTACTACAACCCTTATCATTATACCAAATTCTTGTTATAACTTACTTGACTCATGTTCATTATCTTCTTATCTAGAAGCTACACTATTTTTTCTTTCTTCTTCTTTGTTACCTATCATTTCCAATCTATTTCTTCATCTTATTCAATTTAACCATTTTATCCATGAGATTATATAAATCTAAAACATTAAATACTAGAAAGATATCAAAATTTTATGGTAAACTCACCTTATAAGCATTGTCACTAATATTCTTCACAATACTACATGGTCCAATTTTCTTGTATCTAACTTGTTGTATGCACCTTTCAGAAATATTTGCTTCCTAAAATAAAACATCACCAAATATCTTTATTTAAATGCCTTTGAATGTATTATGACATATGTTTCTACTTTATATTTTTCATTACTCTCTTGTAGTTTTATGATCACCTCTTGTTGTAATTATTGTATATGTTTTACAAATGCTTCTACGTCATCACTATCCCATTCTATAATTGGCAACTTCACAAAATCTAAAACACCCACATGATTTCTCCCATAAATAATATGATTTTTTTTTTTTACTAATTATCTATCCACCAATATATTATACATAAACTTATTTAGTGGTAAATCCAAGTCCCATTTCTTGGGTTTTTCTCCAACTATGCATCTCAGTAAATTTGCCAAACTCTTGTTTAAAATTTTTGTTTGTCCATATATTTTTGGGTGGTATGCACTACTAAATTTTAGCTTGGTTCCCATCTTGTTTGATAAATTCATTCAAAAATGACTTACAAATTTAGTGTCCTGATCTGAAGTAATGGTGTTTGGAACACCATGCAATCTCATAACATCCTTAAAAAAAAATTCTACAATTTTAGTGGCATCATTGGTTCTCCTACATGAAATAAAATGAACCATATTATAAAACATGTCTACAACCATAAAAATTGAATCATTACCTATCTATGGGTTTTATAATCCTAACACAAAATTCATACTCAAATCTATCCATGGTCCTCTTAGAAATGGTAATGGCATATACAACCCTGTATTCTATGAATGTCCTTTGTCCATATAACATATTCCACACTTTGAAAGATATCATGTCACATCTCTCTTTATCTTTGGACAAAAATAATTCTCTAGAAAATATATTGTATTTGTCTTACCAAAATGTCCATCTAAACCACCACTATGTAACTCTCTTATAATATTATCTCTTGGAGACCCAACTAGAATACATAATTGTTTCCCTTTGAAGAGATAACCATCTTATATAAGATACTCATCATAAACATTACTTACCTTAATTGTTAATGTATTTATGAATTGCTCAACTATTTTACTAAAATATATGTTAGTATCATATAATTCCTTAATAACTTCAAATCTAACTACTTCATACACCATAATAGATAACAATCTCACTTTCCTGCTCAAAGCATCAACTACATGATTCTACTTTCTTGATTTATGATTCAAAACAAAAGTGTATCCATGTAAGAAAGGCATTCACTTTGCATTCCTACTATTTAAAATCTTTTGAGTGTTCACATACTTCAAAGCCTCATGATCTGTAAATAGAATAAACTCCTTAGGCACCAGGTAATGCCTACAATGTCTTAATATTTATACAATGACATAAAATTCAACATCATACATAGAATACTTTTTTCTTACCTCATTCAATTTTTCACTAAAATATGTTATTGGTTTTCCTTCTAGACTCAACATAGCACCAATTCCCAGATATGAAGCATCACAATCAACCTCAAACACATTTTTAAAATATGGTAATGCTAAAATAGGATTTTATGTAATCTTCTTCTTGAACCACTAAAAGCTTTTTGTTGTTTCTCGTATCCATACAATTTTATTTCCTCTCATACAATATGTTATTGGTGTAACAAGAATACTAAAATTTTAATGATTTTTTTGTAAAATTTGGCTAAACCATCAAAACTTATTACCTTTATGATGCTATTTGGAAAAGGCCTCTCAAAAATTGACTTTACATTTTCTTCATGCATTCTTACACCATCTTTTGTAACTAAAAATCCCAAAAATACCAAACTATTGTGCATAAACCTACACTTATTAAAATTTGCATAGAGTTCCTCCTTTCTTAATAATTCTAATACCATTATCAAATAGATTAAGTGTTCCTCTTTAGTTTGACTGAATATTAAAATATAATCAAAATAAACCACCACAAACTTACCAATGTAATCTCATAGCACTGTGTTCATCACCCTAGTAAATGTGATGGGTGCATTAGATAATCTAACTAGAATAATTATCCACTCATATAAACCATCTCTAGTTTTGAATGTTCTTTTCAATTCATCTCCTTCATGAAACTAAATATGATAGTATCCACTGCTTAGGTCAATATTGGTAAAGTATTTTGCTCCTATTAACACATCCATCATATCATCTAAATGAAGTATAAAAAATCTATAGTTGATGGTTATTATATTGATTTATATACTATCCACACACATACTCCACCTTCTATTCTTTTTTGGATTTAGCAATGTTAGTGTTTCACATGGCCTCATGCTCTCCCTTACTACGCCTTTCCTCACTAATTCAGTAACTGATTTATTCAATTTTGCATGTATTTGTGGAGCTACTTGATTGGTTAGAGTTGATTCTAGTATTATATTAATATGATGTTGAATATCTCTCTTTGGTGCTAAACCATTTGGTAATTCATCGAGTATAACATCTGCATATTCTTTTAACACTACTACTAATTTTACTAGTATTCTCACAACTTTTATGTTTTCTTTCTTTACTAATAATGCATAATAATAACATGCAATATTTATTTCTTTGATATATTATTTTAAAGACATCATGCTTTTAACCCACCATTCTTCTTTAAGAGGTTTAAAAACTCCCTTCATAATACCTTTCTAGAAAGTATATGTGTTCTTTGCTCTGTCATGAATTACTTTTGTATCAAACTGTCATGGCCTTCCCAGTAACACATGTCATCCATCCATGAGTATAACATCACACCATGTTTAATCCTTTTAATTTTTTCTATATAAAATTTTATTAATCACATTTCATCTAGTGTAACTTCATTCCCTCTTTTAAACCATGAAATATGATAAGGATTATGATGTGTTTCACACTAAAATTTCTCAATCATGTCCTTATAAACCATATTTTCATAACTACCATCATCTATAATTATTTTGCATATCTTACCTCCTAAATTATACATTATTCAAAAAATATTTATTTGTAGCCATATATCACCACCTTCCTTATTTTACACCTATTCTTTCCCTGAAGCAAGCATTGTTCTTATCACCATGAGATTTTTTTCCAATATTTGATACTACAACTTCAGTATTTTTATATTTTATTTTAGATTCAACTAAATTCACTACTAGGTGATCCTCTTTCCTCCTTTACTGACCTAGGTATTGTGGACACTCAAACACTCTATCTCCTTATCCATATACGTAACAAACATAAGACCCGCATTGGGTTCGAAACCATCTTCTATGACCAACATAGCTTCTTCCTCTCTAAAATCTTATTCCTCTTTATTTGTATTGAAACCCTTATCTATTATTTTATTGATTTTATACACCAATTGATGATTATCCTCTATTTGAATTAAATCCACCTCTATTGGTATTAAATCTACCTCATCCCCTTATTGGAGGGGATTATCCTCTTCTTAACCCAAGGGAAGATGATCTTCTAAAATTATGTCTATTAATTTTTTTTATTTTCCTTCTAATCTAATTTATTAGCCTCCTCCATGTAAATTATTCTATACATACTCAATTCATCTTTAATAGAAAACTTCAAATCATTTACATACCTTGCAGACATTTTCTCTTATGTTTCATCATGATCCACATATATTGAAATATAGTAAAACTCATTGTATATTCATGTATATTATGATCATTTTGACATAAATTATATAATATTCTATAGAAATTATTCATATTATTCCTCAACTTGCAAAACTTCATCTTTATGATTTGTGTCTTTCTCTACTTCATATCATGTTTTTCTTTATCTTTGATTTTCAATAATTATGGTTAATTATTATACTTTCCTATGTATCTCTTGCATAGTTATGTTCATCTGAGCAATTCTTCCTCATCCTATCACCATCTCTTACACCTCCAAGATTCAAACATACTCTTATACAAAATAATGAACCCAAATACTATCATGTCTATTAATTTTTTTTATTTTCCTTCTAATCTAATTTATTAGCCTCCTCCATGTAAATTATTTTATACATACTCAATTCATCTTTAATAGAAAACTTCAAATCATTTACATACCTTGCAGACATTTTCTCTTATGTTTCATCATGATCCACATATATTGAAATATAGTAAAACTCTTTGTATATTCATGTATATTATGATCATTTTGACATAAATTATATAATATTCTATAGAAATTATTCATATTATTCCTCAACTTGCAGAACTTCATCTTTATGATTTGTGTCTTTCTCTACTTCATATCATGTTTTTCTTTATCTTTGATTTTCAATAATTATGGTTAATTATTATACTTTCCTATGTATCTCTTGCATAGTTATGTTCATCTGAGTAATTCTTCCTCATCCTATCACCATCTCTTACACCTCCAAGATTCAAACATACTCTTATACAAAATAATGAACCCAAATACTATCATGTCTATTAATTTTTTTAATTTTCCTTCTAATCTAATTTATTAGCCTCCTCCATGTAAATTATTCTATACATACTCAATTCATCTTTAATAGAAAACTTCAAATCATTTACATACCTTGCAGACATTTTCTCTTATGTTTCATCATGATCCACATATATTGAAATATAGTAAAACTCATTGTATATTCATGTATATTATGATCATTTTGACATAAATTATATAATATTCTATAGAAATTATTCATATTATTCCTCAACTTGCAGAACTTCATCTTTATGATTTGTGTCTTTCTCTACTTCATATCATGTTTTTCTTTATCTTTGATTTTCAATAATTATGGTTAATTATTATACTTTCCTATGTATCTCTTGCATAGTTATGTTCATCTGAGCAATTCTTCCTCATCCTATCACCATCTCTTACACCTCCAAGATTCAAACGTACTCTTATACAAAATAATGAACCCAAATACTATCAAGGCAAAGAAATCAATTAACACAATAATTATGAAATAGTAACCTATATTGATTTGTATTGAAAGAAAAAAAATTACATACATATGCATTAATAAACCTAAACCCATAAATGGATTTGACATGAAAAATTTAAAAACCTAAAAAATTATAAATACTCGACATGTTATTTTTAACAATTGCTATTTTTAGTAAGTTTTGCATGCAATTGCATGCATCCCTAAGAATATCCAAAAAATATTCTAAATAGTAAAATTAACCTATCAGATGAATTTCAACTAAATTTCACATCCAATTACAAAAATATACAATTTAAAAAATTATAAAAATCTTGAGAAAAATACTAAAATACATTTTTGAACCCTCAGATCATCATGTATAGCCTACAAAAATATCAAAAATGTCCATAATTGCATAGGTTAGGTCATTTCTGGAATGAAATTTTTGAGATGATCGTTTTGGCATGAAGGAGAGCTAAAATAGAGCCACGGATAAAAAGTTTTGACCTATAAAATTTTGGACTAATTTTTTGCATCATTAACTCACCTAAAAATGACTGCATGCCTATACACTATTCTATAGGAATAGAGCTCTCAAAAGACCACAAATTTACCATCCTATTGAATAATCAAAACAAATGTCAGACTTGTTCTCATAGATGATGAGATCACATATATTATACTTTTTCAATATGTTGTTAATGGAAACCTTATTTTGGTTTAATAAAAAGTCAAAACAACATTTGCATCATTACATACATGTTAAAATATAGCACAAAAACATGAAATCAAGTGAAACATATTAACCTCAATAGAATACACTTTCCAACATGACAAAAGGTACATAATTTTGAGAGAAAAAATACGTATTGATTAAAATGTTGATATCAATGTTACTAACAAAACTGAGATGAAAAAATATTCTTGTTGCATTCAAGCAAAGACATTGATTCAAGCTTAACTCACCTAGAAATTATTACATGTCCAAGCTCTAGTTTCAACATGTTGAACTATCAAACAACACCATGTTTCAAATACACAACCTATTTTGACATAAATTCTAAGAAGAGTTGTAAACTATTCAATGAGATATGTTTACATGAAGTTAGTGATTCCATGTTTTCAAAAAAAAGTACTAGATTAAAAAAAGGAAGGGACGTCCAATTTTTTATTTCATTAATGGAGAAAATATTACCTTATAATGAAAATGTATGGATTTGAGAAGAAAATCTTGACTGTGTAACCTTATACATAAGTTTATGATAAGAAGATATGTATTGATTAATAAAAATGATATTGGTGTCACCAACACAAATTAGAGAAATAAAACATTATTTTCACATTCATGCATAGACACATATTCAAGCTTAACTCACCTAAAAATGACTACATGCCCAATTTATAGCTTGTTCCACCAACCCTACAACACCGTAAAATATTTTATAAGAAGAAATGTTTTTTATTAAAAAACATAAGTTGGCATCAGTGTTAGCAATAAAATTAATAAAAATACAATATTCTCATTGCATTCACATAGAGACATTGATTCAAATTGTGCTTACCTAAAAATTAATACACATTTAATCTCTAGTCTATATGTGTTGAGTTATCAAAACAACATAATATTCCAAAC
Source organism: Torreya grandis (assembly GCA_037957365.1). Taxonomy (NCBI): domain Eukaryota; kingdom Viridiplantae; phylum Streptophyta; class Pinopsida; order Cupressales; family Taxaceae; genus Torreya; species Torreya grandis. Next base: position 952,576 of record JARHVA010005836.1, read on the forward strand.
CCACAACCTATTTTACATAAAACCCTAAAAAGATCAAAAAACTATTTTTAGAGCTCTATTTACAATAAGCCAATGATTCTAAGTCATCAAACAACATAATAGTGTATATACAAATACAACTAGAGTTATTTTTCATTATTCAAAGGAAATATCTTACCTTAATCTAATTTTAACCTTAACTTGCTTCTAATCACAAAAAAAGGCTTTGACAAGAATGAAATCTTGACTCTGTAGCCCTATACAAAAAATTATGATGAAGAAATCTATTGATTAAAAAATGATATCAATTTCACCAAAAAAATAAAACAAACAAAATAATCTCACCATATTCATGTAAAGACAAGGAATCAATCTTAAATCCTCTAACAATGAGTTCATGCCCAATCTCTATAATATTCACATCAAACCATCAAAAGACTAGCACTTTATTGTCCTATAGAATAAGAAATATGAATTTTCAAATTTACTCTCTTTAATGATGGGATCATATATAGATTAGATTTTTTCAAAAAAAAATTATGTAATAATGAGTTTGGGTTAGTAACACATATAATAAACCTTTGCATCCTTATATACGTATTAAAATTCAAAAAAAAGAAGATATTAGTGACATCAAACATAGTTTTAAATTATCTATAAATTAGACTTACCATTATATCCAAAGTTATTCAAATTTTTAATTCTTTCATTACCTAAAAACCATTTGACATACCCATTGGTTGTTTCATTAGAAGGGATGCTTGTAAAATAATGTGTTATGGAAAGAAGACTTTGGTGCAGATGTATTGATACAAGTTTTTAAAGTTTGAATCAATTTTTCAAATGTTGTCTAGTTTTCCCAGTTAAAGAGAAACTGGTGACTGCTTACGTTTGAGTTTGAGAAGGTTTTGCAATCTTTTCATTTATAGCTTTTTACCCATTTATTTATATAGTGAGTTATAATTTGTTTTTTAATAATTATTTAATAGCGTTAAGATTTGTTTTTTCTTTTAAAAAGTAAAAATTATATATAAACTAAATATTAAGTTATAAAATGTTGAAATAAATAATTATAAATTAAAAAATGACATAATACTAAAAAATAAATAATCTTTACAAAAATCTATATATTGTATGTAAAAGATAAATATTTAATATTTAATTTATAAACACCTACCACTTACTATATCTTTATGCTACAACAAATCTAAAATAATATATACTTCCTTAGTAACATAAAAACAATCTTCAATATCTATTATAGATTAATCCATTTTAAATAAGAAATACTTGAATTAAGTTTATATTATCAATCCTTACCAAGGTAAGAATTAATGGAGTCACTTTACAATTATTCATTTATTATTCAATTAATGAGACAATTTTAAATATATATTATCTCAATATATAATAAATTTGAATATGTGAATATTAAAATATTCTACAAATATTATTTGAGGATTTTTTTTATATTCAATATTGTTAAATATGGTCTAAAAATTTAAAAAATAGTGTTAGTCTGCTATACATTTAATGTTTATATAATATAATTGTGGGTGAACGTGATGAAGAATAGTACACCCTAACTTCTCCTTAAATGGATTTGAAATTTGAAGAGACACTTAAGACCGTTAGACATTACAAAGTAGATTTAAATGAACTTAACTTTATAAACAATGAGTAAGGATCAAATATATTATTAATCAATATAGATGTCAATAAAGCATTACATACAACTATTGTTTATTCAATTTAGTGATGGAAAAAAAAATTGGCCCATTTTATTTTGATATGATTTCATTCAGCTTTTAAAGGCCACTTTAGGATTTATGTGAAGCACAAATTTTAAGATAATAATAAGATGAAAATTGTGTATAAAATCTATACAATCATTATGTACTTGAAGACTAAATGTTACAATTTATTAAAAAAATGGGCATAAAAATTTTCTTTCTAAAAGTCTTTAGATTAGGTCAATCACTAAGTGTGTTAGACATACACTTAATATAAATTAATTTTTAAGTTAAACGTATTAGGTCAATCACTAGGTGTGTTAGACATGCACTTAATATAAATTAATTTCTAAGTTAAAGGTATTCATTTGAACTAAATATCTATATGCATTATACATTAGTTTTATTACATGTATTATAGAAACTTTATATGTGTCAATCACACTATTAATGATTTTTTCAATTTATTGTTATTAGTTTTTACATACTTTTTACTAATTGCATTGAGTTCATATACAAATTTAAATACAAACAAGTTTCATACAAACATAGGGACTAACTGCTACATAGTCTTTGTTTATTGGAGTTTCATAATAAAAAACTATTCATAATTAAAAAAATATCATCACATTTATTAAGTAATAAAAAAGAATCTAAAAAATTTCTACAAATTACATTAAATCTACCCTCCAACATCATGTAAACAGTAATTATTTGATCCTTCAAAACATTTTTTTCAACTAATATATAGTTTAGTATAAAATTGTCTTATTTTTATAAATATTAATTTCTTCTTAATGTTCATTTCTCTTCAAATAACTTAATTAGAATATCATAATAATGAAGCAATCTTGATATTTATGGAGATTAGTTGATGGAAATTGTGAACCCTAATGGTGATGGCAATGGCTTAGCTATAATTTTTGGCTCAATAGTGGTGTCCAGTCTAATAGTGATGGAGGCATCTGAGAACAAGAAAGAAGACATGATGGAGATTACTGAGTGTAGGAAATAAATACCAATGGTTTCATTCATTAATTTGGAGAAGCATAAACGGATGGTTATATCAGTAGATTCTAGAGAGAAGATAGTTTATGGCCCTATCATCACAGTTGAGATTGGTAGGGAAAATGAGATTGTTGGGCATTTTCTACTAAATGGAGGTAGATTTAACATAGATCAGAGGCCAATGGATTGTAAGCCTATATCTGAGGTAGTTGGTCAAACCCCAAGATGCATGGGATAGTTGAATCTATGAAATATTTAGGGTTTGGTGGATCTAGCTTGGACAATAAGAGGATGTATATAGGGGAGGGTTGGTCTAATGCTATTAGAGGTAAAGTTACTATCTAAACTTGGAGACTAAAAAACAAGATAATTATCAATTGGAAGATCATTTGTTGACATTGTGGGAGGATGCAAAGGCTCTCATGTGATTCTAACCAAGGAAATGCATGTTGTTTTGTTTGATAAATAAGAAATAGAAGTTATTATTGCAAGGGAAGAATGGCTAAATACATATGGACTAAACTATAAGTTTGAAGGGTTATGACTGACTCTGCTAGCTTTACATGAGTGGATCTCAACTTGATGGAAATCTAAGGTAGAAGGTAAAATACAGATTCATCCCTGTTCTAGAGGTTTTTTTATTCTAATTTTAATTTTGTAGTAGATAAAGAGGTTATTTTTAATGACATGGTTTGGGAATAAGATAAACACACTCTGTTGGTAAAACACTGACATCTAGATTTTAATGCCCAGATAGAAATTTTTAATTTCAAACCAATTTGGATTATGCTTCAAAATCTTCCTTATTAGTTTTGGGATGACTTATTAATTTCATCCATTGAAAATACAATAGGTAATTTTTGGACCACTGATAAATTGACTGTTGTTAAGGGTCATTCCATATATGCCCATATTTTGGTTTATGTAGATTTTTCTAAAGATTTACCTTCTCAATTAGAATAGAAAGTGGGGGAGAAAGAATGGATATAATCCCTTGACTTTGAAGGTATCCCTTTTAGGTGTAAAATATGTTTCAAAACAGGGCATCTTGTGAATGATTTCTCAAGTTTCAAATTCAAGAAGATGGTATCATGGTGAAAAAATGTATAAATTGAACTTAATATAGTCATAGCTTTAGAGGATACTAGAAGTGATAATGAGGGGTCAAAATTAGAGATCCACTTATAAGAAGAGGAGTAGAATAATCATAATTAAATACTATGTTGTGAGGTAATGACCAAGGGGGGTAATTGTGTCACATGAGAGGACTGATAGAAAGGTAGAGATTAGATCAAATATAGTATCATAGTATCTATTAGAAAGAGGAGTGTTTGACTCGGCATAAACATAGAATCAAGTAGATTTTTTAGATATTTCAATCTCCATATTGCCAAACCCTGAGGAGGAAGGAGAATGGAAAACTATTATCCATTGAAAGAAATATAGAGGTAAATATGGTTTGAAACCCTTAACAATGTCCCTTAGATATAACAAAGAAAATTCCATGGGAGATTCCTAGTTGGTCTCTTTTTTTGTTTTGTTTTTATTGTTTGGACAATAGCTATTGTTGAAAATCTTGACATTTTAGGCCATTTTCTTGTTGCTTCTTAGTTGTTCTACAATTGTTTTTTCAATATTTTATTGCTAAGTAAATTATTTTATTTTGTTGGTGTATCCTTGGCTTTATGTTTCTCTTCTAGGCTAAGGGTCCCTAGTTCAAAAAAATCCTACCCTTTATCCTTAATAAAAAAAACTTAATTAGAATATTCAGCATGATATAACTTAAATTTCATTTCAATATTGAAATTAAGATCATTATAATCTAGGATGAAATAACATGAGTTAGACTCTTATAACTCAATTGGTTTTCTCTTAAAGAATGGATCAATAAATTAAGTGTAGGTTGTGTTAATATTGCACATTTTTGATCAAGTAATGAATGCTTAGAAAGAAACTTTATAGCGACTCATTATTGAAATGAATTTCAAACAAATGAATTATGGGATTTTTCAGTCACATCCTTAACCTTCCATCAAGTTTAAATTTGATGTGGATCTATGGTAATTGATAAATTTAGACCCTTGCTTGAAGGTATTCTATACTTTGTAATTTAAATATAGAGGACCTCTTTGTAAATATGTTCTAATGGTTCCAATATTACCTTTGAAGACTTGGTCTTTAGATTCCCTTCTTGTTATATATACCAAGATACTTAGTTTCTCACCTTCACACTTGTTTGTGTTTGGTTTCAGTTATTTATATACAATTACTCAATGCAAATATGACTCTATGCCCATTGGGTCAATTTAAATTTTTTATGAAGGGTAAATGGGGGGATTTTAAAATTTGGGGACCCCAGACCCTAGAAAACAAATAGATGGATAGGGCCTAGAAGCCCAAATATAACCATAAGTTTGACAATAACAACAAACAATGACAAAGGGATAAAACCAACCCTTAAATATCTAAAGTACATCCAAATAAGGGAGTTTTAAGGCCCAAACCTTCAAACTTGTAAAGTACATCAAGGCATTAGGTCAATTTATTACTTAGCCTATTTTAGAAGTAGTTGACCTCTACCTTATTGTGTGTTTTCTTGATCATTCCTACTTGGATGTAAGAGATTTGGATTTATATTTATGCCATCATGTTTTGTCAAATTTCATTTACTTAGTTATTTTTTAAATGTTTTATTGGTGCCTATACTTTCATCGTAGATTACAACATGTCATGATTTTATAGCTTGAGAAGCATTCATACTTATTCTATGTAGTTATCCAAGCTTGCCACATGTCATAGTTGCATCATGGTGTAGATTATGAGATTTTTCACAAATTTTATAAGCATGAGTTTTGTTTCACTTTTTTTTGCTACATGTCAAAATATTTCACACTTTCAAGTCTCTAGTAAATCAACATAGAGCCCAAAAACTAGGGGGTTGTGAGGTAATTTGAACTTACCACTTGGTAGTATTAGAACATTTGACCAAGGACTTTTCTTTGTGTAGTTTAAATCCACCTATATTGGTATTTAATCCACATCATCCTTTTATTTGAGGGGATTATTCTATTCTTATCTCAATACTAGATGATCTTTTAAAATTATGTCTATTTTTTATGTCTTCAAAGTTAATTGATAAGCCTACTCTATACAAAGTATTATATACATGCTCAATTCATATTGAATACAAAACTTCAAACCATTTACATACCTTTTATACATTTTATCTTATGTTTCACATGTATTGAAATCTTGTAAAACTCATTTTTATATTCATGTATATTGTGATCTTTTTTCCTTAAACTCTAAAATATTATATATAGGGTTTGTGCATAATCCACAAGAAGAAATTTCTCCCTCAGCTTCTTCTCCATCTTTTTCCATGAGTTGATCTTATCTTTACCTTTTCTTTGTCTCTCTTTCTATAGGTGATCCTACCAAATCATTTCATGACCCTTCAATTTCATAAATTCAAAATTTACCTTCTTCTCTTCTGACATATTTTTCCATTAAAAAAACTTATCCACATTATTCATCCAGTCTATCATCTCTTTTGGTTATAAACTTCCTCTATAATTGGGAATTTCAAATTTAATTCCTTCATTTCTTCCCTCTAAACTATAACCATCCTCTCTTCCATTGATGGTGGTTGTTCATGTTATTCCTCCTCTTACAGAATTTCTTCTTCATGATTTTTGTCTTCTTCTACATCATATCATGTTCTTATTTGTCTTTGATTTGAAAAAAATATGGTTAATTATCCTACTTACCTCTGTAACTAATGCATATTTCTGTGCATCTAAGAAATTCTTCCTCATCCTCTCACCATCTCTTACACCTTCAATATTTGAACTTTCTCTGATACCAAATAATGAACCCAACTACTACCAAGGCAAAGAAATCAATAGTTATAATACTTATGAAAAAATAACCTATATTGATTCATATTGAATGAAAAAAATAATTACATAGACATGCATTAATAAAACTCAACTCAAAATTAGATTTGACATGAAAAATTTAAATATCTAAAAAATAAACAAAAACATAACTTGTTATTTTTAGAAGCTTCTATTTTTAGTAAGGTTTGAATGCAAACACACATAACCCTAAAAATCTTCAAAATTATTCCAAACACTAAAATTAACCTATTACATAAATTTTAACTAAAGTTCATGTCTAGTTAAAAAAATATACAATTTATAAAATTAGAAAAATTCTAAGAAAAATACTAAAATGCATTTTGGACCCTTATATGGTCATGTATGGCATCCAAAAAATATATAGAAACATCCATAAATGGATAGCTTAGGTCATGGCTTAACTGAAGTTTTTGAGATGATCATTTTGGCATGCCGGAGAGCTAAAATGACTATAGATCAAAATTTATGACCTCCAAAAGTTTGGACTCATTTTTTGAATCATTAAATCACCTAAAAATTATTGCATGCATATACCCTATTCTATACAAATAGATCTCTCAAAATACCATGAATTCACCATCCCACTAAATAAGAAAAATAAATGTCAAACTTTTTCGCATAGATGATGAGATTATATATATTATACTTTTTCAATATGTTGTTAATGGAAACAATAGTTTGGGTTAATAAAAAATCAAACAAACATTTGCATCATTACATACATGTTAAAATATAGCACAAGAAAATGGAATCAAGTGCAACATATTAATATCCATAGGATA
>JARHVA010005836.1:965000-1015000 GCA_037957365.1 Torreya grandis
GTTATTACCAACAGTTACATGGGAAATTCCTATTATCACCCCTATAGTATTATATTCCACTTAAGATGAGTGATACATTTCAATGATATTTATTTCATAACCAAATGGCTCTTAAGAGACTAAAATTTGATCAGTGGGAGGTGTATCTTTTAACTTGCATGGCCAATCGATGAATCATCTTCACCAATGCATTTGTATTGGAATATAAATACTTGAATGGTCACCCTCCAATATTTATTAGGACCCAAAAATAAATTTACAATTATTTGGAATCATCCCTTAGGAGAATATTATCATCCTTGAGTGGGAAAATAGGCCAAACTTCTATCATGCATTGTCAGAGAATCGTGAGGGGTAGAGATCAGCCATCACCACCAAAAGTTACTTGGGTGAGTGATATTATCACCCATGGATCATTCCATGCCAAAAAATATGATCAAGTCATTGGAACTATTTTTATCTTGTATCCAAATGTATCTTAAGAGACCAAAAATTGGTTAATTAGAGGCATACCTTTTGACTCGCTAACCCAATCGATGAACCCTCTTCACTAATACATCTAGATGGGTGTATAAACTTTATAATGGTCACTCTATACTATTTTTTAATCCCAAAGGTTTAAATTTTAAGCCATTTAAATTTATCCCTAAATACATGTTTATCATCCTTAAGCAGGAAATTAGACTAAAATATAATCACATGTTACAAGAGAACTGTGAGGGGTAAAGATGAGTCATCATCACCTATAGTTGCATGGATGAGTTATATAATAATTATTAGAGGATTATATGCCACTATGGATGAGTGATATATGTAAATGATTTTTATCGCATATCCAAATGTCTCTTAAGAATCAAAAATTTGGTTAGTGAGAGGCATATCATTTGAATTGCTAGCTCAATCGATGAACTATCTTCATTGATGCATCTAGATGGGTGTATAAGTATTATAATGGTATCCCTTCACTCTCCATTGATCATCGAGGTTGAAATTTTTTATCATTTATAATCATCCTAAAAGATAATTTTATTGTCCCTGAGTAAGAAAATAATCAAACTTTTGTCACGCATTGCGAGAGAATTTTGAGGAGTAGAAATGAGTGATCAATGCATACAAATGTATGGGTGAGTCCTCTAAGCATTCATGGAGCATATTATGCCACTAATGATGGGGGAGACATGAAAATTATTTTTATCTCATCTACAAATGTCTCTTAAGAGACCAAAAAAAATTTAGTGGGATGTGTATCATTTAACTCTCTAGCCCAATCGATAAACTACCTTTAATGACACATCTCAGCACATGGAGACGTAATTCCAACTCATATAATTATATGAATAAGTCCTAGAATCCCCTTAGAGTATTTCATTCCACATAAGATGAGGAAGAAAATTATCTACTCAACATGTATTATTTTGTAGGCTTATCTTTCTTTTAAAAAGATAATTTTCTCTACTCACGACACCAACCCATCAAGGTTGAAGCTCATCTGATACCACTAACCTACATCAAAATTATTCATAAAAAATTCAAATAAAAACTAACACACTAATAAAATAATTCAAAATTAAAATACAATAAATAAAATAATTTAACTTTAGTAATTTAAAATAACAAATGCATTGAATACTAACCTTATTAAGTCAAATATAACATACCTTCAAGATCAACTGTAATTTTAAGTGTTTTAAGAATTGGTTCATTCTTGGATTCAATAAATTTGCAAAAAAAATTATTTTTAGGCTTTCCATGATATTTTTTCATTTGAATATTTTTAGTGATAACCATATTTGAATAATAAATCACCACCCTGTGTGTTTCAAAGGCTTCAAATAACCATTTTTTAGTTTTTTAATGAAAGTATCTACAAATCCAAGTTCCTATAATGACCATAGATCTAGTGGGATAAACTAGGTCTTCTCCATCTATGACAGTTATGGTTAATTTCCTTTATACCTCTACATAACAAGACAAGTAGTACTTTATTCTCTCATCATTGTCCTTAGGTGAAATTACTACAAAAATGTGCATTTTATTTAAAGTATAATAAATCTTTAAGGACATGTAGGAAAAAAGTAAGATATCTCTAATAAAATATAGGTAGCATTTAAATTATAAATAAAATTTACTTTATTGCACAAGATTTGAGATGTGATCAAAGTCAACTAATGATGTCATTTCATGGTCCCTTAGTGGTTGGAATGAATCTCTAGTCTCCATAGGCGTTATGGATTTATAATACCATTTATCAACAAATTACTTTAACTCACGTTCATTCCAATTAAATTACATACAACCTAAACAAAAGCATTCCATGTCTCTATTATAAATAGTCCATGAACTAAAATTTAAGCTTTGAATGGAGTGAAAAATACTCAATATAGATATTGTATTGAAATCTTCATACATTATATTATCTTTTTTTGTATTAACCAAAATAATCTTCGTACGTGAGAATATTTATCTAATATATGAGAAAAAACCATTACATCAAGTCACAATACTTCCAAAATCAATCAAATTAGCACCAATCCTTGTGTTTTCCCTATTCTTTTTTAAGGAATATTTTTACGCATGCACCTACTCCATCATGTTCCCCTTTTCCATGCCTAGCCTTAATGAAACTCCAAAACTGTTGAACCCCTTTCATATTATGAATATTTCTTAACCAGTAAAACATTCAAGAATTATTAAACTATCATACATAATTGTCTAACAAAATTTAGTGTGAATTGAAAATTATTTATCTTGCATTCATATTTATATAAAATATTTCAAAATAAACTTGGACAAACTTTAGATAATATGATCTATCATTGCTCATATAAAAGAGGTACTCCCTCAAAATCATTATTTTATCTTTTGTGCTCTCAGGTGCATGTTTGAATTTAATATGCATAAAAATTTCAACTTTAATTAAATTATAGTATTGGGATTGAATCTCATTATATGGTTGTAGTGGTTAGTTCTCATCAAATTCCATAGCAAAAGCACTGGTCTCAATTGGAAATTGGTCCTTGCAAAACTTGAATTGATTATCTTACCATTTTGCCTTTTGTGTGTGTCTTGTATATTGGTAGATAATATTCTTCTTGAATTGAAACATGAAATAAAACACAAATACTTGGGTCATAACCAACTCACATCTTTATGACTCTTTTTTATCTTTTAATACATACTTTATAGATTGGTACTTATTAAAATCAACTAGTTGATTTTAAATTCATGTGAAATTTATTCATGTATATAGTTGGTCAAATGTGAGAAAACACCACAAGTGTTACATATTCCATATAAACATTCTTTGCGAAAAAAATTGTCCCTTAGTTATTTGATACAAAAGACTTGAGATTAAATCTCTTCATGTTTTAGGTAGGGAAACCACCATACATTCTTGAAAAATCTCATCAGTATGTGCATTACAATGTATATGGCAAAAAATGTCAAAATGCATAACAAATTCAACATGGATCCTAGAACAACATATGGTGAATTTTTTATTTATTTTAATTTTGAAAGGATTTCACATCTCAAATAACCTTTCACTTATTATCAATTACCCATTAAAATTTTCAATAATGTTTTTATAGAATCCTATTTGGGTCATGTCCAAAAAATGTTTTGCATATGGCTCAAAGTTTTTTAAACCTTTTATTCATTTAACAACATCTCTTACATTATATTAAACAATTGTGTTGTTGTGCCAAAACATTTTAGTCAAATGTCTTGTTCCTACAACTAACAACTTATCTTTTTGTGGAAGTCTACCACTAAATGCCCAATAATTTGTGAATAAAGGGTCATTAAGCCTTATTTTTATTTTTATGGCATACATTAGAGTTTTATTATTAAAATTAAAGGATGTACCTATTTGAATAAGAAATCAAGATCTATATTTGACCTACTCACTATAGATTTCGTTATTATATGTGTTACCACATTACAAATTTTTTTAGTATTATTGCCTATTGCATTAAATGAATTCAATATATTATATACTATTCAATTATTTATTCCCTTTGTATTGCTTGTCCATAACCCTAAATTATGCATCATAGAGTGCATTTTTTTCTTTTTCATTAATTGAACAAATAGTTGACACCATTTTGTATGGCTTTTATTCTCAAATGCATAGTCTCATACATGTTGAACATGACATTAAATTTGTCTTTTTGACATTTTATCTTCCATATGTTATATTATTTTCTCATCTATTTCATCCATATACATTGGTTTTCATCACATTATCCTTGGCCATGTGGGTGTAAGAGTTATATTTTGTATTAAATTGGATGGTGTTACTACTTCAACCATAGAAGGGATATTAGAGGGTTGGCTATAAACATTAGACCCTATAGGCAAAGTGAATTCCTCTTCATTAGAAGATAGATGAATTGGGTTCATTGCATGATGTTTATTATCATGTTCAAAAACATCATTTTGGATGGATGTTTCATTAGATTGTGTGTCTCCATGCATTCCATCACTCAATGCAAATTCATTAATTAATTTCTCTACATTTTGAATTTCATCATGCAAAAAAGATTGATTAAGTTCTCTTATCTCATTTGAATACATGTCTAAATTAAATTCCATTGAATTGGGCATGTTATTTTTATTTGAAATATTACTAGATTTGGAGGAGTTTCCTTCACATTATGTAGAAGCTCTTATGAATGCTCTCCTATTTTCTTGTCTTTTTCTTATTTTTTATCTTTTGACTTAAATTTGCTCAATTATTAGTTTTTTAATTGGTATTTTGTAGCAATTACCTGGCCCTATTTTTCATCTTTATGCAAATAAGTCTAGGTGTAGAGTAAAAATTGAAAAATTTATAATAATAGAGACAAAGTAAATGGATAATTTATAAAATTTGTAGCATGTCAGTATAAAAAACTAGTTGAAATTTTTAAAATATAAAATTAATTAGTGAAGATTTTTATAAACAAAAAAATCATGAACTATGAAGGGTTTACACCCTTTTACAAATCGTACACATCTTATTTTGAAATAGTTCCAAATGGGAAAATTAATTAAATGAGGTTTAGGCCTTTAAACATTTCCATCTTTGACTTATCCACTTTCCCTCTAAATTTTTTTTGAGTTTAGGCTTGGTGAGGTCTAAACCTAACCTTTAAAAAATCATGAAGCAACTCATATGATCTTTAGGAAATTTAGAAGACTTTTTTGTCTTTGTCGACACATTTGATTAGGTAGATTTTATAATTTAAATTTAAAATATATGTGGGTTGTATAAGAAAAAGCATAATTTTTTAATATTTAATTTTTTAATGTTAAACTATTTTTTAATTATTGCTTGATTTATGTACAACATACATCATTACAGAATACACACACACACACACACCCACCTTTATAAATTTATGACCATTAATCAAAAATTTATAAAACTTATACTTGACCAATTTAGACATTGTTGGCTCTACTTTAAAAAATGATTTCATAAATTTAAGATCAAAAATTTGTGTTTGTACATTTATAATTCTAATTTTCCAGTTTTCTTGACTTGTAAAATTATATATATATATATATATAGTAAAAATTTAATAAAAATTATCCTGACTAATGTTTGACATTTCATCTATCCATATATGAAATTTTATATAAAAATTCATTCATTCAATCAAAAAAAGTGTATCTATACACATGTAGTCTCCTTATCTTTTCACAAAAAGTGTCAATCCATTTTCATAAGTGCATCAATTTCACACATTTTTTGTCATCTGTGTATTGAAAAAAAAATTATAAACTACACCTAGAATACCATAATTATTTTTCCAAGTTTCTTTAAAACTCTTTCCAAGTTTCTCTAAAACTCTCTCCAAGTTCAAATATTATTATTTTCATAAAAAAGTGTCACTTTAACCCCCTGCCCTCCCTTGCCCCCTCTTACTCCCCACCATTTTCTCCCCTATTATCATGTATTGACCATGGTAATAAAAAGTGTTTTGGATGTGGTAAATTATTCCCTTACCCATTTTAGTAATCTAGTGATATCTTGAATTAAATTAGAAGGGGTGATGTGTGTGACTATTCTTTTTTATGGTATTGTAAGTAAATTATATTATTTTATACAAAATTGTAGTTTCTTAATTATTATACTATATGTTTCTCAGTCAATATAGTTTTGTTCCTTAATGTGGACACCAATTATCAAATATTAGGTTAGAAATTTAATGGTAAATAGATAATAATAATTTATATTATGAAATAACCCAAAAAAAATTGTAATTGCATATCAGAGTGCACTTTTGGATGCGTGTCAGACCCAAGCCTCACTTGTTGAAGAAAAAAATGATCACTTAGCATAATCATGTACATATAATTGGAACCAAAGGAGGTGAATAAAATAATTAGTTAGAGGTAGTTACCCATAAAAGAGGTTTTGGTAAAGCAGGTTGCTTTTAGGGTATCCATGGGTTTTGGGGAGTATTGATATATGCATATGTGGATAGTTCCTAAGCACCATATATGGTACTCATTCTTCCACATAGGACTTCTTATAGGTCATAATCCCTAACTAAGTATCTAAATCCCCTCAATCAATTTTTATTCCATTCATGAGTGGTCAAGTGATCCTTCTAGACTAATCAAAAAAGGTATCCTTAAAACACCCTATGTCATCGATGGGTCATAACAATTCCATGATATGAGAACAAATATAAAATTGTTCTAGTTAACAAGCAAGTAAATATCAACATGTTAATCATATATAACAACCCATATCAAGTTGAACACATGGATATTATGCTAAGTTACCTTAAGCATACAACAACAAATATTATTTGCACAAGAGAGAGCACAAACCAGAACAAAATGAAAACAAAGCACCGTAGGCAATTACTAAAGTTTTACCTTCTGAAGCTATCAATTCCTCAAAGCTTAGGGTCACTACATTATTTCTAACATACTAACTTGAGTTCATTCATCATTTGATAAATCAACATGAATACCATTATTTACATAATGAACAATGATACAATCTATGATGGACTTCATTATCTAACATTTAAGATATGACAACCAATCATTAAATCAATGTAAATAATTCTATATTGGTAAATAGACAATACAATATAATAATAAGATAAATCAATACAACCAAAGTACATTGAAGTCAAATGTATATTCCCATAACATAAATTATTCAAACAACAATTGTTTTATGTAAAGGAAGAATATTTAGCCAAGTCAACTTTCACACTTGCTTTAACATTTTTAGCCATACATATAATCATAAATTTATTATGAATGATTAACATTTATGACATTAATCTCTCATATACTCAAGGAGTTGTTTAATGAGACAACCCAACTTCATTCACCATCCTTTCAAGTGTGTTAAAAAATGGTTGGGTAATGTATTTCCCATAAGAAGAAGTATAATGTATGCATACATATAGTAGATTTCCAATTATATCCAAACATAGTACAACAATATGTTTCTCATATGTACCATTATAATTTATTCATGCATACATCAGGTTTCAACATAAACTAATTTATAGAACATATAAGCATCAAAGTTTTCACATGGGTTAAATACACATGCCAAACTCACACCAACAACAATGTCTACTCAATGAGAAAATCCCAACCAAGTTACCCAAATAAATGTTCTTTTTAATAAACATTTACAAAAATAATGTATGGGCATGCCATGACATAAAAATATGCATTTAATTTCATCCATAAGAGAAGTAGATAATATGCATACTCAGATCCTAAGAGTGATATCCAACATGTACACATTCAACCATTTCATTTATGTAACCATCAAGAAAATGGGGAATGCATCACATAACAATACCGTTCCATAATACAATTAGTTAAAAGTTACTTTCTTCAGCCACAAATTAAAAATTCATTCCATCACTTAAATAAACCTACTCTTATAATAGGTAGCCTTTAATATAGAATCAACTTATAATTTATATTTGTTTTAGCACTAAAATTAGACTGAGCTTTAAGAATGAGAACCAATCAACTAAGTAATTATTTAATACTATCATACACATGTGTATGCAGTATTATAAATCCCAAGTATGAAATCAGAATTCTATTTCACTTTCCACATATTCATGGCAGCCAACTTGACTAAACTTATTCATATATATCATATACAAGCTAAAACATCTAAGAAGTCTTTATATTCCATGCACAAGTTGGAATCCCATTAAATAATAATTCCAAGTACTCATGTTACACCAAGATCAATTTCAGTCTATATAAAAGAAAATGAGATGTGTGTGTATGCATGTGTGCACCTGCGCTTGTGTGTGTGTGTGTGTGTGTGTGTGTGTGTGTGTGTGTGTGTGTGTGTGTGTGTGTGTGTGTGTGTGTGTGTGTGTGTGTGTGTGTGTGCGCGCGCGCGCGCGTGCGCGCGTGTGTGTGTGTGTGCGTGTGCGTGTGCACATGTGTGTGCGTGCGTGTGCGTGCGTGTGTGTGCGTGTGTGTGTGTGTGTGTCTTTGTTTGTGTGTGGGTGTGGGTGTGGGTGTGGGGGGGTGTGTGTGTGTGTATCTAAAGGAAATATTTATATAACTACATAATTCTATTCATTCCACTTAAGATTTTAACTTTCTAATAATTTAGGGCAGCATACTAAAGTATGCTTAAAACACCAAAATAATTGATCTTTTTGCCTAAGCAAATCTCTACTCAAGTTACCATGGTATATCAAATCAAGATATATATATATATATATATATATATATATGGCATACTCCATAATGATGATAAGGAGGCAATACATTAATATAGCATTAGTAATGATAATCAACTATCAATCTAAGATAAAACCCAAGTATATATAGATGATTAAATTCATAAATTGAAAGTAAACTTCCACATCTTACCACATAATCAACATTATAATCTTTTACTCATTATTCCCAAAGGATCCCTATCTAATTATAGGGTTAGCATGCCAAAAAGTCAAGTGTAACCAAACTAATATCAAAATGAAATTAGATTTATAACTATATCAACTAATCATGCTATATGAAAGCATTATCACATCTATGCTAAGAAAGTAATAAACAATATATAATAAAACATTATCAGTTACATCATACCTTCATGCGAGGTCATCTAAAAATATAGAAAAAAAAATTGAATCAGACAAACCCTCTCAACTAGTCTTATGATCCCAACCATCAGTGGCCCTTACCATCCCAACCATCAGCTAGATGGTGCTTCGACAACTAGGGTCAAAACGGGAGTTATGTGCAAGTTGAATTCTAAACCATTAGACATCTCAACATAATAACATAACATAATTAATGACAAACAAACCCTTTTCTGAGGTGAGATGGAAATAACCAACTTGGTGTTGATATCATTAGTAAATTCAACTTAAAGGGGTGGTTAGGAGTGTGTTGGTTTGTAAAATATAATTTTGACAAATACAAAACTAATATAAATGTTAGAAGGTAATTTGGAAGGCCCAGGATTCTAAAAAATTACTATATGTTTGCCCAAAATGGATATTATTTTTAAAATTTACACCCTAAAATATTTAGGTTCGATGTTGAAATCTTAAAAATGACTAAAACTAACTAGTTTGGATTTTGAAAATTTATCTTCTAAATCATAACTCGTGGAGATCTACAACAAATTATATAAGATACAAAGTGACCCTAGTTTTTTATATTATTAAAATAAAAATAAACTATATTTATTTTAGTAAACACAACCCTACCTTTCAATTCTTCAACTTGTCTATTTTAAAACCCTTGCACATTACATATATCAATAATCCATACATGATATAGTGCTTACATGTTATATCACCTATACACTTAATTTTTAATTATAATTTGGCCTAAATCATAAAAT
Organism: Torreya grandis; assembly: GCA_037957365.1. Taxonomy (NCBI): domain Eukaryota; kingdom Viridiplantae; phylum Streptophyta; class Pinopsida; order Cupressales; family Taxaceae; genus Torreya; species Torreya grandis. Next base: position 974,860 of record JARHVA010005836.1, read on the forward strand.
CATGTACATTTTTTCATTCAAATCAAATTTTCACAAAAAATGATCCCACTTTTTAGCCCCTAACTTTCTGCACTTAACCTATGAATAAAGTGTGAATCTTTAATCATGTTGTGCACCATCTCTATAATAGTGAAATTACACCATTCTACACCTCCATTATATTGTGGAGTGTAAGGTTGAGTTATCTAATAGTGAATATTTTGTGCCTTAAAAAATTTAGATAACTCTTTATTTGTATATCACCTCCCACCTTCCCCCACCCCCCCCCCCCCCGATTTGAGTGGACGGCAATAATACAATGATTAGGTTTTCATTCCACTATGGATTTAAATTATTTTAAGACTTAAAATGTTTGATATTTATTCATTAATAAATATAACCACATTTTGTGTAAGTAGTCATAAAAAATATCTAAAAATAATCAAATCCACTAACATTGGGTGGCATGTGCCCATTAAGATCGATTTACACCAAATCCAATGGATTAGGAGACAAATATTTAATTATTCAAAATCAAGCTCTAAGTTTTTTGATATATAAAGAACTATAACACACAATATTAATCTAATTTAGTGATGGAAGGACTCTCACCATGTTATTTCTACTTGGTGTAACTAGGAACCCAAAACTCAAGTGTCCATATTTTATGCACCACATATTTGTCAAGTTTTTATATTTTATGAAAAAAATATTGATTGTCATTGTGGATGAAATCAAGCTATAAAATGTTTCCTAATCCATAAGCTCATGTGTTATAACATATAAGACTTCTTTGATTTTATAGGAATGATTTCCACTAGATAAATGACTGTCACCACAACCTTGGACACTATATGATGAATCATCTCCTAGATATACATTACTAAATTATGCTAAATGGTTCAAGGTGGTAAAATAATCCTTACATCTATTCATGTGCCTTATGTAACTGTAATACTCATACAATACTACATTTGGAGGAGTGATTTCTTCATTTATCTAAGTGTTAAAGACAAAATACTCATCTAAGATATAATTGTCTTAAAAAATGATTCCATGCTAATTAGGGAAAGATTCTTCTTCTAGCTACATGTGAAATATGGTTTATACTTATGTTCTTGTGGATATTTCTATGGGGTGTGCTTATTATTACGAGATGACCCTTGTGTAAATTCATTGTACCAATAATTATTTAGTCCATGTCTTGTCTTACAAAAGATTAAATAAATATTCTAACAATGAGGTTTGTTTTCATTTTGGTTTTGTTGATTTATCTACTTAGGAGATTTTTTTGAAGGCTTAATTTTCTAATTACCATTCTTATGTTATGCAATTACATGTTATTCATCATATTCCTCTTCTACATGCATGGATTCTTATAGATGCAACTTATTAGGCAAATTTTAAAAAGTCAATTTAGCCTATGATATATTTAAATAAGTCATATATATATTATAAGTGGGAGGCATCACTCTAAATATGATGGGTACCTTGGAGTCATCTAACACTTTCTCACCTAATTCTAGGAGTGAAGGCCATATTGCGGCAACACAACAAACCAAACCTTCAACTTTTTCACCTATATTCAACTTGAGATAGTGAAATTGGCTTTATAAATGAAGGGTGGTATTTTGGTTATTGGTCTTATGGATGATACTTGGTTTATCCTTGATATTTCAACTATAGTATCAACTCAAATATGATTTTAGACCTCATTTAATACTTGAAACATATTGATCAAATTTTTATTCTAGTTCATTTTGTCAAACTTCTACTATTGGTTAGCATTTAAGGTGTATCAAGTGAATGTGTCATAAAAAACTAGCTAGAGATCTTGAAATTATAGATGATTCTTCACTTTGGTTTTCAATGTCGCATAGGTATCACCATAAAGAAGATGTGTATCACATAGAATAAATATTAGGTCATTTCCATCCATTATATGTCTATAAATTCATGTTTATGATATGAACTTGTTTTTTAAAATATTAGGTTGAGGTGTGATTGATATCTAGGTTCTCTAATAGATTTGTTTACAATCATATATAGTGAAAAGTCTAAAAAGGCACTGATTATAAAGATTTTCATCATCATGTAGTCTCATTATCTCATCTTTGAGGTATGTAGAGAGTAAACTACAAGGGCATATTGCTTCCTAGTGCACCAAAGAATCAAATGTCTGATAAGCTTATGAATATAAAACATAATAAAAAAAGGTGCTTTCTATATAGTCTTAGGTACATAGAAGATCAAGTATATATACATTGTCCAATAAATTGAGAATTGGGGAAGTGCCCCTCAAACCATGGATCGGTTAAAACTTATTATTTTTTTTCCCAAAATGACAATTCCTTTGAGTTTTAAAACTATGTGAAGATAACTAAAGAATATATTTATGTTAGTATCAGGTATTTATCCATATTAATCATCATGTTATTCAAAATATATTTAAGTTAAATAGATATTTTTTATTTTCATCATTCGTTCTAGTCTTTTTATTCACATCATTCCTTCATTTGTCTAATAATATATGTTGAACCACTGTATATAGATTTCTATTAATAATATATTATGAACTTATATGTTAATTTGTTCCTATTGTAACTTGAATGCTTCATTTATTTTATAGTTCCATAACCCATTTGTTCTAGGAGTGGATGATTTTTGAATTATTTATCTTATCTTAGCAAGCCATATATTTACATACCTGTTCAATACAAGTAAATTAGTTATATGTGCTATAAAATTACTCCAAAATGAAACTTATTTATATTTTAAGAGCTAGATATAAACATACAAAAATTATCTAACTCACTAGTCAATGCATCTAAAAAATAGTTATCCTTACCTCGAACATGTTGGACTTGAAACAACTATTGAGACAATACTTGTTTCCATAAATCATATCATCCATGACATGACTATGTATAAACCAAGTTAGTCATAAACCATTTCAAATTATTACTATTTTATTATTATAAACTCTTCTGGAAGAAAAAAAATTCCCAATTTTTTAACATATTAAATATTTATTTATTTTGTTGGCCAATAATGTAATTCACTTTTTGAAATTCTAACTTAAATACATTGATCATTGTTCTGGTCTATTCCGTTCAATTAGTACTATTTTGACCTGATTTTATTTAGAGGTGTTTTCTTACAATATGAATGGTCCATCAAAGCTATGGACTAATGTTGGCATATTCTGGCATTCTACATTTAAATTTAAAACTACTTTTGTTGCTTATTATATCCATACAAATGAAAAAAAATCATACAGTCTTCTATTATGTTAGCCTTGGAAGATAATTAATTGATAAATTTATGTACCTAATTTGAAAAGCCTATAAATTGCTCCATATTTTTTAGTTTATCATGAAAATGTGAATTTATTTTCCAAAATACATTTTTATATTTTTGTATTTCATCATTTAAGTAGAATTCCTAGAAATTATATTGCAATTGGGAAATTTTTATTTTTTTTTAGAGTCAGTTCACAAAATTATTCCATATTGCTCAATGAGTTAGTTAAATTTCTCAAAATGTTTATATTCCTTTTTAAAGGTCCATGAAAATATCAATAAATAATCAATGTATTTTTCAATATAAGCGTAATGTTGAGAAAATATATGGTCCATTCTCTATTGTAATTGTGCAAGAGCGTTTTTTTAACCCAAATGGCATAAAAACCCATTTGAATAGTTTGAAGGGTGTTGAAATATATGTTTTATGAATATAAATTCAAAAAAATTATATGAATGTAAATTCATTTAGCTTAGGGCAACAAAAAATAACATTAAAATTTTGTATATAAAAAGCTAAAGATTCCATTTCATCAAACAATATAATTATAAAAAATAATGAGAAAACAACCTAGTCTTTATTCAAAGGATAGAGCCTTCCATGATCTTATGCTAACCCTAAATTTAAATTTTCCATGTATTTACCCTTGAAAACCCTTTTAATGATAAAGTAGCTCAATGGAAAGATTGAAATCATGGCCTTTTAGACTAAAGGCTTCACTATTAGTCAAAAATAAAGAGAGCATAGATTCTCTCAATTTTCTCATGCATATTATAAATAACTTACCAATTTTATAGGCAAGATTGAGAATAATCTATAAACTAGAATCTTTAAAAAAATTAAAATCTTTTCTAAAGAAACCAAATTAATCTCTAATGTAAAATGACAAAAAAATAAAGTAAATCACTAGGAAAATGTGCAATACATCTGGCATAACCATTTTTATAAATTTCATTGCACTGTATATTATCAAATTATTACATACTATATTGTGTCTTAAAACAAATACATCAATATGCATCAATTTATCCATCATTGTTTGATCGTAATTCAAAACTATAATTTCACATTGTCATTTAATAAAAATTAATTAATTATTATTTTAAAATAACATAATAATTAAAATATTTATAATTAAATATAAAAATACACACATACTAAAGGATTCTAAATCAATATACATGATTTACCACTCCCTATATAAAACAATATACCTTTAGCCACACAGAAATGTTTTATAATAGTAAAAAAAATAAAACTCTTAAACATTAAGATAATAATTATTTATACCTGCCAAATAAGGGAATCCATCATGGAATTTTTATTTATTACTAAGAGATAAATTTGTAAATTAAATGATTAATTAAATTGTAAATTATTACCTATTACTTCACTATATCAAAAGACTAAATGAAAAAAATGCCTAATATAATATGAGATCCAAAATTCAAAAAATATTATAGATATGCAAAATAATTCCTTAAACTAAGATATAAATAGATTATGTAATAAAATTTCCATCTAAAACTAAAGTAATTTATCATGTTCAACAAATTGAATAAAATGTATTTGGCATCAATACATTTAACATTTAAAATTTATCAACATGATCTCATCATTAAGAAACCTTTAAAAACCTTGTTTGATCGTAATGTACCATCATCCAAATTGGGATATACCCATGAACTTTCATCTTCAAAGTAATTCCATCAACACATAACAATTATTATCTTTAACAAAGGAGTGTATGCCCAAATTTTGAGCATTGGTTACCTAACAATTACTACATGCCTAATGTTTGGTATCTATGCATCGAACTATAAAAAACACAATGTTTCAATGCACAATCCATTATTATATAAACACAAGGAATAGATATAAACCATTGGCATAGCTCTATCCACAAGAATCAAATGATTTCATCTCATAAAACTACATATCACTATAAAAATATAAAACACAAAATCAAAATTATGTTATTTAGAGGATAGATCTTACCTTGTTTTTATGTTAAACCTAACCATATTCTAATAAAAAAAGGGATTTGAAAATAACACAATCCCAACCTTCTACCCTTGTACTCAATTTTATGACATAAATAAACTTACTGATTAAAAAATATATATTAGTGCCATAAAAAAATGAGACGGACAAAATATTCTCACCTCATTCATGCAAAGATACTGATTCAAACTTAAATAATGAACCTGAATACTATCAAGATAAAGAAATCAATATGCAAAATACTTTTGAAACAATAACCTATATTGATTTGTATTAAATGAATAAATTATTACATACACATACCTAAATAAAACTCAACTAGGAATTGGAGCTCACAAGGAAAATTTTAAAAATAAATAAAACTTAACCTACTATTTTTAGTACATGTTATTTTTAGTATGTTTTGCATGTAAGTGTGCATAGTCCTAAAAATATCCCAAAAATAGTATAAACACTAAAATTAACATATCGAATGAATTTTAACTGAATTTCATGTCTGTTTACAAAAATATACAATTTTTAAAATTAGAAAAATCTCAAAAAAATTACTAAAACACATTTTAAGATTCTCATATGATCACATATGACATCCAAAATTTATATAAAACTTACATAATTAGATAGGGAAGGTTATGGATATATCAAACATTTCAATACAATCATTTTGGTGTGAAGGAGAGCTCAAATGGAGCTCTAAATTAAAATTTATGGCCTCTATAAGTTTGGACTCATTTTCTGCACTATTCTCCTCTAGTTGAAAAACATCTTAGTTACTACAAGTTTATCTGGTTGTACTCCTACCATTTACTATTATCAATATTCTCTAGCTCCCATTTTAAAATCCAATTGTTGTCTTCCTACTACAACCCTTCTCATTATACCAAATTCTTGTTATAAGTTTCTTGCCTCATGTTCATTATCTTCTTATCCAAAGCCTACACTATTTTTTATTTTTTCTTCTTTGGTACCTATTCTTTCCAATCTATTTCTTCATCTTATTCACCTTAACAATTTTATCCATGAAAATATATAAATCTAAAACATTAAATACTAGACAAATATCAAAATTTTATGGTAAACTCACCTCATAATCATTGTCACTAATTTGTTCACAATAATACATGGTCCAATTTTCTTGTATCTCAACTTGTTTTATGCACCTTTTGGAAATATTTACTTCCTGAAATAAACCATCACCAAATATCCTTCTTTAAGTACCTTTGACTTTATTATGACATATGTTGTTTCTTTATATTTTTCATTCCTTTTCTATAGTTTTATGATCAACTCTTGTTGCAATTATTGTATATGTTTTACAAATGCTTCTATGTCATCACTATCACATTTTATAATTGGCAACTGCACCAAATCTAAAACACCCACATGATTTCTCAAATAAATAATATGAAATGTTGATTTTACTATTGATATATTCACTAATATATTATACATAAACTTAGTCTGTGGTAAATCTAAGTCGCATTGCTTGGGCTTATCTCCAACTATGCATCTCAGTAAATTTGCCAAGCTCTTGTTTGAAAAATTTGTCTAGCCATCTATTTGTGGGTGGTATGCACTATTAAATTTTAGATTTATTTCCATCTTGTTTCATAAATTCATTAAAAAATTACTTATAAATTTAGTGTCTCAATCTGATGTAATGGTTTTTAGAACACCATGCAATCTCATAACATCCTTAAAACATAATTCTATAATTTTAGTGGCATCATTGGTTCTCCTATATAAAATAAAATGAACGATCTTATAAAACATGTCTACAACCATAAAAATTGAATCATTACCTCTCTATGGGTTTTATAATCCCAACACAAAATTCATACTCAAATCTATCCATGGTCCTCTTAGAACTGGTAATGGCATATACAATTCTGTATTCTATGAATGTCCTTTGTCCATATAACATTTTCTACACTTTGAAAGATATCTTGTCATATCTCTCTTTATATTTGGCCAAAAATAATTCTTCTCCACCAAAGCTATTGTATTTGTCTTATCAAAATGTCCATCTAAACCACCACTGTGCAACTCTCTTATAATATTGTCTCTTGGAGACCCAACTAGAATACATAATTATTTCCCTTTGAAGAGATAACCATCTTGTATAAGATACTCATCATAAACATTACATGCCTCAATTATTAATGGATTTATGCATTGCTTAACTATTTTACCAAAATATATATTAGTATCATATAATTCCTTAATAACTTCAAATATAACTATTTCATACACCATAATAGATAACAATCTCACTTGCTCACTCAAAGAATCAACTACATGATTCTACTTTCTTTATTTACGCTTCAAAACAAAAGTGTGTCCATGTAATAAAGGAATTCACTTTCCATTCCTACTATTTAACTTCTTTGGAGTGTTCACCTACTTCAAACCATCATGATCTATAAATAGGATAAACTCCTTAGGCACTAGGTAATGCCTATAATGTTTTAATGTTTGTGCAATGACATAAAATTCATCATACATAGAATACTTTATTCTTACCTCATTCAATTTCACACTAAAATATGCTATTGGTTTTCCTTCCAAAATCAACATAGCACCAATTCCCACATATGAAGCATCACAATCAACCTCAAACACATTTCTAAAATTTTGTAATCCTAAAATAGCATTTTATGTAATCTTCTTCTTGAACAACTCAAAGCTTTCTATTGTTACTTGTATGCATAAAAAACAAATTCCTCTCATACAATATGTTATTGATGCAACAAGAATACTAAAAAATTTAATGAATTTTTTATAAAAAGATGCTAAACCATCAAAACTTCTTACCTCTATGATGCTCTTTGGAATAGGCCTCTCAAAAATTGCCTTTATGTTTTCTTCATACATTCTGACACCACCTATTGTAACTAAAAATCCCAAAAATACCAAACTATTTTTCATAAACCTACACTTATTAAAATTTTCATAGAGTTCCTCTTTTATTAACAATTATATTACCATTATAGAATAGATGAAGTGTTCCTCTTTAGTTTTACTAAATATTAAAATATAATCAAAATAAACCACCATAAACTTACCAATGTAATATCGTAGCACAGTGTTCATCACCCTCATAAATTTGATGGATTCACTAGATAATTTGAATGGCATCATTATCCACTCACATAAACCATCTCTAGTCTTGAATGTTGTTTTCAATTCATCTCCTTCGTGAATCTAAATATGATAGTATCCACTGCTTAAATCAATCTTGGTAATGTATTTTGCTCCTGTAAGCACATCCATGATATCATCTAAATGAATTATGGAAAATCTTTATTTGGTGGTGATTTTATGGATTTATCTACTATCCACACACATCCTCCACCCTCCATTTTTCTTTGGATTTAGCAATGTTACTATTGCACATCGCCTCATGCTCTCTATTACCACGCCTTTCCTAACTAATTCAGTAACTCATTTATTCAATTATGCATGTATTGTTAGACCCATCATATAAGTTTCTTGATTGGGTAGAGTTGATTCTAGTTTCAAATTAATATGATGTTGAATATCTCTATTTAGTGGTAAACCATTTGGTAGCTCATCAGGTATAACATTTGTATATTCTTTCAACACTACTACTGTTTTGCTAGTATTTTCACAACTTTTATGTTTTCTTTCTTTGCCAATAATACATAATAATAACATGTCACCTTTATTTATTTTATAAATTATTTTATATATAGCATGCTTTCAACCTACCATTTTTCTTTAAGAGGTAAAAAAACTCCCTTCATAACACCTTTCTATAAAGTATGTGTGTTCTTTGCTACATCATGAATTAATTTTGTATCAAACTAGCATGGTCTTCCCAATAACACATGGCATGCATCCATGAGTATAACATCACACCATGTTTCATTCTTTTAAGTGTTTTCTATATAAAATTTTATTAAGCAAATTTCATCTACTATAACTTCATTACCTCTCTTAAACCATGAAATATGATAAGGACTATGATGTTTTTCACACTACAGTTTCTCAATAATGTCTTTAGAAACCATATTTTCATAACTATCATCATCTATAATTATTTTTCATATCTTACCTCCTAAAGTACACATTATTAAAATAATATTTGTTTTTATCCATATATCACCACCATCCTTATTTTACATCTATTCTTTCCTTGAAACAAGCATTGTTCTTATCACCATGAGATTTTATGTAATATTTGCTACTACAACTTTAGTATTTTTCTCTTTTATTTATGATTCAACCAAATTCACTATTAGGTGATTCTCTTGCCTCCTTTACTGACCTAGGTAATGTGGACACTCAAACACTCTATATCCTTATTCGTGTATGTAACAAACATAAGACTTGTGTTGGGATGGAAACCATCTTCTATGACCAACATAGCTTCTTCCTCTCTAAAATATTCTTCCTCTTTATTGGTATTTAAACCCTTCTCTATTATATTCTTGATTTTATACACTTATTGATTATTCTCATCTATTTATATGAAACCCTCCTTTGTTGGTATTAAATCTACCTCATGCCCTTATTTGAGGGGATTGTCATCTTCTTAGTCCAATGCAAGATGATCTTCTAAAATTATGTCTATTTTGTTTTGTTTTTTGTGCCTTCTAATCTAATTGACAAGCCTCCTCCATCTAAAGTATTCTATGCATGCTAAATTCATCTTTAATAGAAAACTTCAAACCATTTATACCTTGCAAACATTTTTTCTTATGTTTCATCATGCTCCACATGTATTTAAATCTTGTAAAACTCATTTGTATATTCATGTATATTGTGATCATTTTGCCTTAAATTATAAAATATTATATAGTAGTTATTCATATTATTCTTCCTCTTGCATAATTTATTCTTCATGATCTATGTCTTCCTCTACTTCATATCATGTTTTTATTTGTCTTTGATTTGTAATAATTATGGTTATTTATTATACTTACATATGTATCTCTTGCATAGTTATGTTCATCTAAGAAATTCTTCCTCATCCTATCACCATCTCTTACACCTCCAATATTCAAACTTACTCTTATACCAAATAATGAACCCAATTACTATCAAGGCAAAGAAATCAATAGGCACAATACTTAGGAAATAATAACCTATATTGATTTTTATTGAATGAAAAAATAATTACATACATATCCACTAATAAAGCTCAACTCAAAATTGGATTTGACATGAAATTTTAAAAACCTAAAAATTATAAAACAAATTGCCCTGTTATTTTTAATAACTGCTATTTTTATTAAGATTTGCATGCATCCCTAAAAATCTCCAAAAATACTATAAATAGTAAAATTAACCTATCAGATGAATTTAAACTAAACTTCATATCCAGTTATAAAAATATATAATTTAAAAAATTAGAAAAATCTTGATAAAAATACTAAAATGCATTTTCAAACCCTCAAATCATCACATATGCCCTCCAAAAATATCAAAAATATACATAACTAGATAGGTAGGTCATGGCTGCACTGAACTTTTTGAGAAGATTGTTTTGGTATGAAGGAGAGCTAAAATAGAGCTACAGACTAAAAGTTATGACCTATATAAATTTAGACTCATTTTTTGCATCAACTCAGCTTAAAATGAATGCATGCCTATACCCTATTCTATACAAATAGAGATCTCAAAATACCATGAATTCACCATCTTATTGAATAAGCAAAACAAATGTCAAACTTTTTTAAATAGATGATGAGATCACATATATTATACTTTTTCAATATGTTGTTAATGGAAACTTTAGTTTGGGTTAATAAAAAATCAAAAGAACATTTGCATCATTACATACATGTTAAAATATAGTGGAAAAAAATGGAATCAAGTGCAACATATTAAATCCATATAATATACTTTCGAACATGACAAAAGGTACATAGTTTTATGAGAAAAAATACCTATTGATTAAAATGTTGATATCAATGTGAGTAACAAAACTGAGATGAAAAATTATTCTTGTTGCATTCAAGCAAAGGCACTGATTCAAGCTTAACTCACCTAGAAATTGTTGCATGTCCATGCTCTAGTTTCATCATGTTGAGCTATCAAACAACACAATGTTTCAAACCCACAATCTATTTTGACACAAACACTAAGAAGAGTTGTAAACTATTTAAAGAGATATGTTTACATGAAGTTAGTGATTCCATGTTGTCAAAAAAAAGTACTAGATTAGAAAAAGGAAGGTACATCCAATTTTTTTTGTCATTAAGGGAGAAAATATTACCTTATAATGAAAATGTATGGATTTGAGAAGAATGAAATCTTGACCGTGTAGCCTTATACATATTTTATGATAAGAAGATATATACATTGATTAAGGAAAATGATATTGATGTCACCAACACAAATTACAAAAATAAAACATTATTTTCAAATTCATGCATAGACACATATTCAAGCTTAACTCACCTAAAAATGTCTACATGCCCATTTTATAGCTTGTGCCACCAACCCTACAACACCATGTAAAATTTTGTAAGAATAAATGTTTTGATCAAAAAACATAAGTTGGCATCAGTGATAGCAATAAAATTGATAAAAATAAAATATTCTCATTGTGTTCACATAGAGACATTGATTCAATTTTTGCTTACCTGACAATGCCTACACACTTAATCTCTAGTCTATATGTGTTGAATTATCAAAACAACATAATATTCCAAACCCAAAACCTATTTTTACAACAAACCCTAAGAATATCAAAAAACTATTTTTAGAGCTCTATTTACAATAAGCCAATGATTCTAAGTCATCAAACAGCATAATAGTATCTATACAAATACTATTGGAGTTAGTTTTCATCATTCAAAGGACATATCTTACCTTGATATAATGCTAACCTTAACTTGCTTCTAATCACAAAACAAGGCTTTGACAAGAATGAAATCTTGACAATGTAGCCCTATACAAAAGATTATGATGAAGAAATGTATTGTTTACAAAATGATATCTATTTCACCAAAGAAATAAAACAAACAAAATAATCTCACCATATTCATGTAAAGACATGGAATCAAGCTTAAATCCTCTAACAATGAGTGCATGCCCAATCTCTATAATATGCACGTCAAACTATCAAAGGACCAACACTTTATCGTCCTATTGAATAAGTAAAATGAATTGTCAAACTTACTCTCATAAATGATGGGATCATATATAGATTAGATTTTTTCAAAATGTTTATGATTTAATAATGAGTTTAGGTTAGTAACACATCTAATAAACCTTTGCATCTTTACATACATATTAAAATTCAACAAAAAAAGATATTAGTGACATCAAACATAGTTTTTAAATATCTATAAAATAGACTTTCTAGTATGGCCAAAGCTATTCAACTTCTTCATTCTTTCATTACCTAAAAACCACTTGGCATACCTATTGGTTGTTTCATTAGAAGGGTTGCTTGTAAAATAATGTGTTGTGGAAAGAATACTTTGGTGTAGACGTATTAACACAATTTTTTAAAGTTTGAACGAGTTTTTTAAATACTGGTGACTACTTACATTTGATTTCAAGAAGGTTCTGCAATATTTTCATTTATAGCTTGTTACCCAATGATTTATATAGTGGGTTATAATTTGTTTTTTAATAATTATTTAATAGCGTTAAGATTTGCTTTTGCTTTTAAAAAGTAAAAATTATAAATAAAATAAATATTAAGTTATAAAATGTAAAAATAAATAATTATAAATTATCAAATGACATAATACTAAAAAATAAATAATCTTTACTAAAATTGATATATTATACGTAAAAGATAAATATTTACTATTTAATTTATAAGCACCTCCCACTTACTATATCTTTATGATACAACAAATCTAAAATAATATACACTTCCTTAGTAACATAAAAATGATCTTCAATATATATTATAGATTAATCTATTTTAAATAGGAAATACTTGAATTAAGTTTAAATTATCAATCCTTACCAAGGTAATAATTAATGGAGTCACTTTACAATTATTCATTTATTATTCAATTAATGAGACAATTTTAAATATATATTATCTCAACAATTATAAAATTTATAATAAATTTGAATATATAAATATTAAAATATTCTACAAATATTATTTGAGGATATATTTTTATATTCAATACTGTTAAGTATGGTCTAAAAAATAAAAAAATTGTTAATGTGCTACACATTTAATGTTTCATATAAAATAATTGTGGGTAAACATGATGAAGAATAATACTCCCTAACTTCTTAAATGGATTTGAAATTTGAAGAGACCCTTATGACCGTTGGACATTACAAAGTAGATTTAAATGAACTTAACTTTATAAACAATGATTGAGGATCAAATATATTATTAATCAATGTAGATGTCAATATCACACTACATACAATTATCATTAATTCAATTTAGTGATGGAAAAAACGTTTGACCCATTCCACTTTGATATGATTTCTTTCACCTTTTAAAGGCCATTCTAGGATTTATGTGAAGCACAAATTTTTAAGATATTAATAAGATGAAAATTGTGTATACAATCTATACAATCATTATGTACTTGAATACTAAAAATTATAGTTTATTTTAAAATGGGCATAAAATTTTGTTTCTAAAAGTCTTTAGATTAGGTCAATCACTAAGTGTGTTATACATACACTTAATATAAATCAATGTCTAAGTTAAATGTATTACATCAATCACTAAGTGTGTTAGACATGCACTTAATATAAATCAATGTCTAATTTAAATGTATTCATTTAAACTATATATCTATAAGCATTATACATTAGTTCTATTACATGGATTTTAGAAACATTATATGTGTGACTCCCACTACTAATGATTTTTTCAATTTGTTGTTATTAGTTTTTGCATACTTTTTACTAATTGCATTGAGTTCATATACAAATGTAAATACAAACAATTCTCATAAAAAGATAGGGACTAACCATTATGTAGTGCTTGTTTATTGAAGTTTCATAATAAAAAACTATTCATAGTTTTAAAAATATCATCACATTTGTTGAGTAATAAAAAAGAATCTAAATTTTTTTTATAAACTACATTAAATCTACCCTCCAACATCATGTAAACAGTAATTATTTGATCCTTCGAAACATTTTTTTCGTCTAATATATAGTTGTAGTATAAAATTGTCTTGTCTTTATAAATATTAATTTCTTCTTATTGCTCATTTCTCTTCAAATAACTTAATTAGAATATCATTATAATAAATTAATCTTGATATTTAGAAAGAGCAGTTGATGGAAAATGTGAACCCTAATGGGAATGGTGATGGCTCAGCTACAGTTTTTGGCTCAACAGTGGCATCTAGTCTCAAGTGATAGAGGCATCTGAGCATAGGAAAAAAAATGTGATGGAGGCAGTTGAGTGTAGGAAATAAATACTAGTGGTTTCATTCATTGAGTTGGATAAGCATAAATGGATGGATCTATCAGTGGATTCAGGGGAGAAGAGAGTTGTTGGCCGTATCATCACAACTGAGATTGGCATGAAAAATGAGGTCACTAGGCATTTTTTATTGAATGGAGGTAGATTTAACATAGATCAGATGCCAATGGATTGTAATCCTAGATCTGAGGTAGTTGATCAAACCCCAAGATGCACAAAATAGTTGAATCTATGAAATACTCAGGATTTTGTGGATCTAGCTTGAATAATAAGAGGATAGAAATAGGGGAGGGCTGATCTAATGATGTAAGAGGTAAAGGCAATGTCTAAACCTAGAGACTAGAAAATAAGATAGGTATCAGGTGGAAGATCATGTGTTGAGGTTATGGAGATCATGTGTTGGGATCATGGGATATTCCTAGTTGGTCTTTTTTTTATTGCTTGGGTAGGAGCTATTGTTGAAAAGCTTAGTATTTGAGGTCATTTTCTTGTTGCTTCTTAGTTGTTCTTTGGTTGTTTTTCTTTAGTCTTCTACTATCAGGTGAATTGTTTTATTTGGCTGGTGTAACCTTATCTTTATGTTTATCTTCTAGAATAAGGGTCCCTAGTTCAAAAAAATCCTACCCTTTATCCTTAATAAAAAAACTTAATTAGAATACTCAACATGAAATAACTTAGATTTCATTTCAACATTTAAATTAAGATCATTGTTATAATCTAGGATGAAATAAGATGAGTTAGACTCTTATAACTCAATTGGTTTTCTCATAAATAATGGATTGATAAATTAAGTTTAGGTTGTGTTAATTTTGTGCATTTTTTGTCATGTAGTTAATCTTTCGAAACAAAATTGATATCAGCTCATTATTGAGATGAATTTCAAACAAATGAATTATGGTATTTTTTAATCACATCCTTAACCTTCAATAGAGTTTAAATTTTATATGGGTCTATGGTAATTGAGAAATTCATACCCTTGCTTGAAGGTATTCTATACTTTGTAATTTAAATTTAGAGGACCTCTTTGGAAATATCTTCTAACGGTTCCAATATTACCTTTGAAGACTTGGTCCTTAGATGCCCTTGTTGTTGTATATACAAAGGTACTTAGTTTCTCACCTTCACACTTGTTTGTGTTTGGTTTTAGTTGTTTCTATCCAATTACTCAATGCAAATATAACTCTATGCCCATTGGGTTGATTTAATTTTTTATTAAGTGTAAATGGGGGGATTTTAAAAACTAAGAACCCCACACCCTAGAAGACAAATAGATGGATAGAGCCTAAAAGCCCAAATATAACCATAAGTCTGACAATCACAATAAATAAGGACAAATGGATACAACCAAATCTAAAATAGCCAAATTACATCCAAAGAAGGGGGTTTTAAGGCCCAAATCATCAAACTTGTAAAGTACATCAATACATTGGATTGATTTATTACTTAGACAATTTTATAAGTATTTGACCTCTGCTTTGTTGTATGTCTTCTTGCTCATTCTTGTTTGGACACAAGAGATTTGGCTTTGAAATTATGCTTTCATGTTTGGTCAAATTTCATTTACTTGGTTATTTTGTAAATGTTTGACTGGTGCCTAGGCTTTCATCACAGATTACAACATGTTATGATTTTATAGATTGAGAAGTAGTCATACTTATTTTTTGTAGTTAGTGGGGCTTTCCACATGTCATAGTTGCATCATGGTGTAAATTTTGAGCCTTTTCACAAATTTTATAAGCATGAGTTTGGTTTGGATTTTTTGTGCTATGGGTCAAAAAAATTCACACTTTCAAGTCTCTAGTAAATTAGCATAAAGCCTAACAACTATGGGGTTTTGAGGTAATTTTAACTTACCACTTGGTAGTATTATAACTTTTGACAAAGGATTTTTTGTTGAGTATTTTAAATCCACCTCTATTATTATTGAATCCACATCATCCTTTTATTTGAGGGAATATCCTCTTCTTGGCTCAATGCCAAACAATCTTCTAAAATTATGTCTATTTTAGTTTTTTATGCCTTCAAAGTTAATTGATAATCCTCCTCCATACAAAGTATTATATGCATTCTCAATTCATCTTGAATACAAAAATTCAAACCATTTAAATACCTTATAGACATTTTCTCTTATGTTTTATCATGTTTCACATGTATTAGAATCTTGTAAAACTCATTTGTATATTCATGTATATTGTGATCCTTTTGCCTTAAATTCTAAAATCTTATATATAGGGTTTGTGCATAATCCACAAGAAGAAATTTCTCCCTCAAATTCTTCTCCATATTTTTACATGAGTTGATCTTCTCTTTACCTTTTATTTGTCTCTCTTTCTATAGGTGATACAACAAAATCATTACATGAACCTTCAATTTCATACATGCAAACTTTACCTTCTTCTCTTCTGTTAGATTTTTCCATTCAAAAAACTTCTCCATGTTTTTCATCTAGTCTATCATCTCTTATGGTTTTCAACTTCCTCCATAATCGAGAATTTCAACCTTGATTCCTCCATACCTTCCCTCTAAATCTATAACTATCCACTCTTCCATTCATGGTGGTTGTTCATGATATTCCTTCTCTTAAAAAATTTCTTCTTCATGATTTGTGTCTTCTACATCATATCATGTTCTTCTTTTTATTTTATTTTTTAATGGTTAATTGTTCTACTTACCTTTATAACTCTTTCATAGTTCTATTCATCTGAGCAATTTTTCCTCATCCTTTCACCATCTCTTACACCTCAAAGATTTGAAATTTCTCTGATACCAAATAATGAACCCAACTACTATCGAGGCAAAGAAATCAATAGTGATTATACTTATGAAACTATAACTTATATTGATTCATATTGAATGAAAAAAAATTACATACACGTGCATTAATAAACCTCAACTTAAAATTGGAGTTGACATGAAAAATTTGAAAATATAAAAAATTATAAAAATTTGACTTGTTATTTTTAGAAGCTACTATTTTTAATAAGTTTTGAATGCAAACATACATAGCCTTAAAAATCTACAAAAATATTACAAACACTAAAATTAACCTATCAATTGAATTTTAACTATATTTCATATTTCGTTACAAAAATATACAATTTATAAAAGTAGAAAATCTTGAATAAAATACTAAAATGAATTTTTGGATGCTTATATGGTCATGTATAGCATGCAAAAAAATATTTTAAAATGTCCATAAATGGATATATTAGATCATGGCTTCACTAACAATTTTGAGATGATCATTTTGGCATGAAGGAGAGCTAAAACAAAGCTATAGATCAAAAGTTATGACCTCCAAAAATTTGGATTCTTTTTTTGTATCATTAACTCACCTAAAAATGACTGCATGCATATACCCTATTCTATACAAATAGATCTCTCAAAATACCATGAATTCACCATCCCACTAAATAAGCAAAATTAATGTCAAGCTTGTTCGCATAGATGATGAGATTACATATCTTATACTTTTTCAATATGTTGTTAATGGAAACATTAGTTTGGGTTAGTAAAAAATCAAACAAACATTTGCATCATTATATACATGTTAAAATATAGCACAAAAAAGGAATCAAGTGGAACATATTAATATTTATAGGATAGACTTTCCAACATGACAAAAGGTACATAATTTTATAAGAAAAATGCATATTGATTAAAATATTGATATCAATGTCACCACAAAATTGAGATGAAAAAATATTCTTGTTGCATTTAAGTTGAGACACTTATTCAATCTTAACTCGCATGAAAATTGTTTCATATCCAATCTCTAGTTTGATCATGTTGAGCTATCAAACAACACAATGTTTCAAATCCACAACCTATTTTTACATAAATGCCAAGAATAATCATAAACTATTCAAAGATCTATGTTTACAAGAAGTTAGTGATTTCATGTCATCAAAAAAATGGTACTAGACAAAAAAACATGAAGGCACATCCAATTATGTGTCATTAAGAGGAAAAATATTACCTTCTAATGAAAAAATAGGGATTTGAGAATAATTAAATCCTAACCTTGTAGCCTTATACAAAAGTTTATGATAATAATAAATGTATTGATTAATAAAAAAGATATTGATGTCATGAACACAAATTAGAGAAATAAAACATAATTGTCACATTCATGCATAGACACATATTCAAGCTTAACTCACCTGAAAATGCCTAAATGCCCAATCTATAGCTTATGCCACCAAAACTAAAACATTGTGAAAATTTTATAAGAAGAAATGTTTTGATAAAAAAAAATAAGTTGGTATTAGTGTTAATAATAAAATTGATAAAAATAAAATATTCTCATTTTTATTCATGTAGAGACATTGATTCGAATTTTTCTTACTTGCCAATGATTACACGCATAATCTCTAGTCTAGTATGTTAAGTTATCAAAACAACATAATATTCAAAACCTACAACCTATTTTTACATAAATCCTAAGAAGATCAAAAAATTAGTTATAGATCTCTATTTATAATAAGCCAATAACTTTAAGTCATCAAACAATCTAATAATATATATAAATACGACCAATTATTTTTTATTATTCAAAAGACAAATCTTATCTCGATCTAATGTTAATCTTAACCTACTTCTAATCACAAAACAAGGCTTTGACAAGAACAAAATCTTGACTCTGTAGACCTATACAAAATTTTATGATGAAATCACCACAGCATCACATCACCTGCGTGAGCGTACACATCTTAATCGTTAAGACTACATACGAATAAGATTAGGATAAATATCGCAGTCGACTTCTTCATTCTTTCATTACCTAAAAACCATTTGACATACCCGTTGGTTGTTTCATTAGAAGGGCTGCTTGTAAAACGATGTGTTGTGGAAAGAAGACTTTTTAAAGTATTGATACAAGTTTTTAAAGTTTGGACGAGTTTTTTAAGTAGTGCCTAGTTTTTCCATTCAAACAGAAACTGGTTACTCGTTACATTTGAGGTCGAGAAGGTTTTGTAAAGATCAGTTGATCCTTTGCAGATTTATGTTTTTCTGTAATTGTGTAAAGATTTAGCTAAAGATAGTTATTCTTTTTAACATTTAAGTGAAATTGTTACAAAAATTTTCAATTTTGTGAATCTGATGTGTTTAAGGTTAGTGATAGTAATTTAGTGTAAAGATCATTTATATTCACAAGTTTGGAGATATATATTAAATTATAAATTATCAAATAATATAATATCAAATATATATATATATATATATATATATATATATATATATATATATATATATATATATATATATATATATATAGATGAAAAATATAGTATTTAATTTATAAATATTTCACATCTATCATATCTTTATGTTAAAAAAAAATTAAATAATATATACTTCTTTAATAACATAAAAATGATTTTCAATATATATTATAGATTAATTTATTTTAAATAGGAAATACTTGAATTAAATTTATATTATTAATCTCTGTCAAAATAAGAATTAATGGAAATATATATTAACTCAATAATTATCAAATCTATAATAAATTTAAATATATTAATATTAATATTAAAATATGTCACAAATATTTTTTTATAATCAATACTACTGTTAAGTATAGTAAAAGAAAAATAAAAAATAAAAAATTATTAATCTAATTTATAACAATGATTGCCGTTGTCAATTGCGACATGTTATACATTTAATGTTTTTTATAAAATAATTGTGAGTAAACATGACAAAGAATAATACTCCCTAACTTCTCTTTAAATGGATCTAAAATTTGAAGAGATTCTTATGATCGTTAGACATTACAAAGAAGATTTAGGTGAATTTAACTCTACAAACAATGATGGGGGATTAAATATACTATTAATGTCAGTGTAGATGTCAATATTGCACTACATACAATTATTGTTAATTTGATTTAGTGATGGAAAAAATGTTTGGCCCATTTCACTTTGATATGTTTTCTTTCACTTTTTAAAGGTCACTCTAGGATTTATGTGAAGCACAAATTTTAAGATAATAATAAGATGAAAAATACTTATACAATTTATAAAATCAATATATAATTGAGGACTAAATATTATAGTTTATTTTAAAAATGGGAAAAAAAAATTGTATACAATCAAAATGTAATTGAGGACTAAATATTACAATTTATTAAAAATGGGCATAAAATTTTATTTCTAAAAGTCTTTAGATTAGGTCAATCACTAAGTGTGTTAGACATACACTTTGTTTTAGATCAATAATACAATGTATATTATATGAGATTACTTTATAATCTATAGATATAAGAGGTACATATTAAAGAAAATAAGGTTTTAGTTTAGTGTGTTGTAATTCTTGTATTTATTTTATGATAAATAAGTTGAAGTCATTTGAAATCATCGATAACAATCAACATAACTTATATGATGATTGTGTTGAGTGCTCCATTGTGCACTCAAATGAATAACATTTAATTCATTTTGTTTGATTTTTGAGCTATTTATTTTAACATATAATTCAATGTCAAAGTTAAACGTATTCATTTGAACTATATATATACATGCATTACATATTACTTTTATTGCATGGATTATAGAAACATTATATGTCTTAATCCCATCACTAATATTTTTCACTTCATTGTTATTAGTTTTTACATTTTCTTTACTATTACATTGAGTTTACATACAAATTTGAATATAAATAATTTTCATTACAAAAATAGGGACTAACCGCTACATGATCCTTATTTACTAAAACTTCATAACTAAAAACTATTCATAATTAAACAATATCATCACGTTTGTTAAGTAATAAAAGAGAATCTAAAAAATTTCTACAAATTACATTAAATCTACGCTCCAACATTATGTAAATAGTAATTACTTGATCCTTCAAATCAATTTTTTTCATCTAATATATAATTGTAGTATAAAATTGTCTTGTCCTTATAAATATTAATTTCTTCCTAATGCTCCTTTTCTCTTCAAATAATTTAATTACAATACTCAACATAATATAACCTAAATTTTATTTTAATACTTAAATTAAGATAACCGTTATAATCTAGGATGAAATAAGATGAATTAGACTCTTGTAACTCAATTGGTTTTCTCATAAAGAAAGGATAGATAAATTAAGTTTAGGTTATGTTAATTTTAAGCATTTTTCATCATGTAATGGATGATTAAAAAGAAACTTGATAGATGCTCATTATTAAGATGAATTTCAAGCACACAAATTATAGGGTTTTTGTTACTCACATCCTTAGCCTTCTATCCAATTTAAATTTTATGTTGATCTATGGTAATTGAGAGATTTGGACCCTTGCTTGAAGGTATTCTATACTTTGTAATTTAAAGCTAGAGTATCTCTTTGGAAATGTCTTCTAACAGTTCGAATATTCCCTTGAAGACTTGGTCTTTGGATGCCCTTCTTGTTATATATACCCACCTGTACTTAGTTTCTTGCCTTCACACTTGTTTGTGCTTGGTTGCAGTTGTTTCTATCCAATTTCTCGATGCAAATATAACTCTCTATCCATTGGATCAATTTGTTACTTAACCAAATTTAGAAGTATTTGATCTTTGCCTCCTTGCGTGTCCTTTTGCTCATTCCCATTTGGATGCAAAAGATTTAGCTTTGTATTTCTGCCTTCATGTTTGGCCAAATTTCATTTACTTGGTGTTGGAAATATTGTCATTGATGTCATTGGTCTAGCATTATTGGTGATAAAGGCCCCATTGCATTTAATGATGTTTGTAATAGTTAAATCTTAGCTAATGTATGTTAACATTTATTTAATATTAATGAATATATTTTTGGTTGCATATAAGACAAAATAAGGGCCCATGGAGAAGTCAAAGAGTCACGGGGTAAAGACAAAAGAAGAATGAGATGAATTTTCCCATGAAGAGTCATCTTGGGGAATTCCAAGAGTCACCAAGTGAAGACAAAAGAGGAAGGGCACAATTTATCATGAAGGAACACTTTGAGAAATATGAAAAGTCACCAAGATAAAGACAAAAGAGAAAAGGATGGTTTTGCTTATGAAGGGTCACCACATGACTTTTCAAATGCAAGGATATGAAGGGTCATACAAGTTTGGCACAATTTTCCATGAGGATTGAAGGGTCACAAAGGGGGAAGGCAAAAGGTCATTTGGAAAGTTATAAATAAAGGCTTGAGAAGCCATTCATAAAGTGTGAGAAAGAGTAAGAGTTGTATTTGTTATATCTAGCTTAGAAGACTAGAGGAGAGAGAAGAAAGAGATATTGTAATGAACTATCATTTGTTGAGATAGCAACACTGAGAGATAGTTGTGTGGTATATACATCAGGGGTTGGTGCTCACAAATTGTTGTTGTGTTAGCGCTCATCAAAAGGGTTGGTGTTTTTGTGGGTTGGTGCTCATGAATTGTTACTATGTTGGTGCTTAGCAAAGGGGTTGGTGCTCTTGTGGGTTGGTTATCATAAATTATTGTTATGTTGGTGCTCAGTAAAGGCCTTGGTGCTCCTATGGGTTGGTGTGTAGTAAAGGGCTTAGTGCTCTTGCAAGTTGGTGCTTGCGAATATTGTAGTTTGAGTTGGTGCTCATTCATATACTTGAGATTGTTCTTTGTGGTTTTTTCCACATTGGATTTCCATGTTAAATCTAGTGTCTCTCTCTATCTTATGTGGTGCTTATTATTTTAGTTTTATTGCATATCTTGAATGTATGTTAAAGTGGAATTTTACTAAGGGAAAGTTTATAAGATTTATGATATACTAATTCACCCCACCTCAGTATATCCCACACTTAACAATTGGTATCAAAGCAGGTTCCTTTTTGAAAAGCCTTTACAGCTTTAAGGTAGATTGAGAAAGCACAAGATGGCCAAGTAGCTAAATAAGGAGAATCAAGAGTTGAAATTTATGGTTGAGGATCTTAAGGAACATGTGTGTATCTTGGATTCTAAGTTGGATATATAAGTAAAAGAAAATAAGATATTTATTCAGGATCTTAAGAATCAACTAGAGGTTACAAATTCAAGTTTGAAAGAGTTTTTTTTTATGGCTATACATGAAGATGCCTCTACAATAAAAAGTAAAGATGATCAAGAAGAAAAAGAGGATGAAGCTAAAGTGAATCTGGAAGGAGAACTCATTTGTGCCTTAGAAAAGTTAAAAATTGTTGAAAATAAAAATTGAAGATTGAAGCACCAGATGGAGAAAAATGAAAATGAGTCAAGGGAAATAATTGAAGATCTACAAGCAAACTTTGAAGAAGCCAAGAAGAATGAAAAAGATCTAATGGCATAGTTGAAGATAGTAAGAAAAGAATGTGAAATTTTTATTATTGAAATTTCTTCTTTAAAAGTAGATCTTGATAAAATAAATAAAGCAATCAATGATAGAGTAACTAATGATTCAAAATTTGAGAATAGCACTAATATGCTAAATAAGATATTGGAAAGCCAGAAGGAAATATTAGATAAGATAGGTATCATATTTAAAAAGAAAAAGAGATATGTTGAAGATCTTACAAAAGAGGAAACAAAAAGGGAAGAAGTGAAGAATATAGAGGGCATCTCAAACAAAAAAGGTTGGAGGGAACAAAGCTACAAAAGGCAATCAGGTCAGAGATACACAAACAAGTCCTATTTTTATGGTTACTATTTTTATTGTAATGGATATGGTCACAAGAAATTAGAATGTAGAAAAAGAGCTAACAATTTCAAAAATAAAGAAAAGGAAAGCCATGTAGAGTCAAGCAGAAGCTACAACTCATTTGCTCCTGTACCAAGATTTGATGAAGAGGCCATAATTTATTACAAGTGTAACAACTTAGAACACATAGCTTGGTGTTGTAGAAGTGTGTTTGATTCAGTCAAGAAGGACCAAAGTTTCAAGGCTCCATTCATCAAAAAGAAGGTTCAGACATGTTCATGGTAGAAGAAATAACCTAAAGATTCTATGTTGGTTCAGACAGGTTTTCATGAAAAAAATGAAGAAAAGCCATGGTTCATTGATGGTGGATGTTCAAGGCACATGATAGGAGACAAGAGCAAGTTTATAACCTTGAAGAAGATCAATGGTGGCACAGCGAAATTTTGAGACAATACTACTGCCATAATTGTTGGAAAAGGTACACTAAGTTTGGATAATGGTAGAACTAAAACTAAAAATGTTTTATATGTAGAAGGTCTTAAGCATAATATTTTGAGTGTAAGTAAAATGTGTGATTAGGGGCACACACTAAATTTTTATGTAAAAGGTTATGAAATTAAAAGAAAAGATTCAGATGTATTGGTTGCAGATGCTTAGAGAATAGGCAATAACTTGTATATGCTATCAGACATCAAAGGTCAAAAATGTTGTTTGAGTCAAAATGAATAAAGTTGGATATGACATAGGAGAATGGGGCACATAAATTTTGATAATCTTATAAACATTAGCAAAAGCAAGCAATCAAAAATCTTCCAAAGATTACAAATCCATCTAGCACGCTTTGTGGACCTTGTTAGCATGGGAAGTAGACTAGAGGTGGTTCAAAACAAAAGAGTACTTGACCACTCAGATGCTATAGCTTGTTCACACTAAAGTATGTGGACCTATGAGGACTCAACGTACTCAAAGTGATAAATATTTCATGTTGCTTATTGATGATTTTTCAAGTATGACTTGGGTAATATTTTTATAAAAAAAATTAGAAGTTTTTAGACATTTCAAAGCATTAATTGAAAATGAAACTAGTTTGAAGATTAAGTGTCTAAAATCATATCAAGGAGGACAAATCATGTCAAATAAATTTATTGAGTTTTGTTAAGATCATAGAATAAAGAGACATTATTCAGCAGCCAGAACTCCATAGCAAAATGGAGTAGTTGAACAAAAAATAGAATAGTTTAAGAGATGTTGAGGACAATGCTAAATGAATCCAAGATAGCAGATAAATATTGGAGAGAGGTAGTTGGTACAGTAGTACATATTTAGAATAGAGCATTATTAAGAGTCAATAGTGACAAGACATCTTATGAGCTATGGAAAGATAAACTAGCAATAGTTAATTATTTCAAAGTTCTCGGTAGCAAATGCTTCATAAAGAGAACTAATGAAAAACTTGGTAAGTTTGAATCTATAGAAGATGAAGGTATATTTCATGGTTATTCTTTCAAAATTAAAGCTTATAAATGTTATAACAAAAGAACCAAGAAAATTGTTGAAAGTGCAAGTGTCAGGATAGAAGAAGATGGAACATAAAGAATCAGTGATCTAGTAGATATTCCTGAAATCATTGAAGAGGAAGGCTTTAAAGAATCAGATGAAGATGAGGAGAAGGAGAAGGAGAAAAAGGGCACCAAAACTCCATCCAAGTATGTTCAAAGAAATAATAATGAAAGTGACATCATCAAAGACATAATTAAAGGAATTCACACCTGAAGAATGACGGTAAGTGAATCTGAGCAAGTTAATTTCTCTTTATTATCTAAAATTCAGCCTAAAACTTTTTTAGATTCTAGACATGATGAGAATTAGGTTAAGGCTATGGATGAATAATTAAATCAAATAAAAAAGAATGATACTTGGGAATTATTGCCTAAACCAAAAGATCACAATGTGATAGGAACAAAATGAGTTTATATAAATAATTTGAATGAAAATGAAGAAGTGACAAAAAAAAGCAAGATTAGTATGTAAAGGATATGCTCAGATTGAGGGAATAGATTTTGAAGAAACTTTTGAACTAATGGCAAGGTTAGAGGCTATTAGATTGTTTCTTGCATATGTAGTGTTTAAAATTTTCAAAGTGTTTCAGATGGATGTCAAATTTGCCTTCTTAAATGGGAATCTTGAAGAAGAGGTTTACATTGAGTAGCCTAAGGGATTTATTCTCTCAAATATTAGTAACCATGTATGCATATTGAAAAAAACATTATATGGATTGAAACAAGCTCCCAGAGCTTGGTATGCAAGACATGATAAGTACTTGCAAGATCAAAGATTCAAGAGAGGATTTGTTGATAGTAATCTTTATATCAAAATAAAAGGTGAGCATCAATTGATTGTTGTGGTATATGTTGATGATATCATTTTTGGAGGAAATATTGAAAAGATGATAAAAGAATTTTTTGATATAATGAAAAAAGAATTTGAGATGTCTATGCTTGGAGAATTATTATTTTTCTTAGAATTGCAAATATTTCAATCAAATAAAGGAATTTTCATATCTCTAAGCAAATATGCTAAGGAAATGTTGAATAAATTTGGTTTTGAGGATTGTGCACTAGTTGGCACACCTATGTGTACAGGAAATAAGGTGAGCAAAAATGAAGATTAACTTGTTACAGATCAATCTTTATATAGATCTATGATTGGTAGTCTTTTATATTTGATAGAATTGAGGCTAGACATTATGCATGCATTAGGTATGGTTTTAAGATATCAGTCATCTCCAAAAGATAGTCATGTTCAGTTGGTGAAGACAATATTTAGATATATCAAGGGAACATTAGATTATGGATTATGGTATCCCACAGGGAGAGATTTTACTTTGGTTGCTTATACAGATTCAGATTGGGTAGGGTGCTTGGATGACATAAAGAGTACGAGTGGAAGAGCTTTCTTCCTTGATGATAGCTTAGTATCATGGCTAAGCAAGAAGTAGAATTTAGTATCACTTTCTATAGCTGAAATAGAATATATTGTAGCAGTATTGTGTTGTACTCAAGTGCATTGGATGAAGCAAAATTTGGAATATATCAAGGTAAAGTATGATGAACCTATTTCCATTTTTTTATAACACAAGAGCTATATATATTTTGAAGAATCCAGTAATGCATTCAAAAACAAAACATATTCCCATCAAATATCACTTCTTGAGAGAGTAGGTTCCAAATCAATAGGTTAAGATGGAATATATTAGTACTATAGAGCAAATTGTAGATATTTTTACAAAGGAACTACCAAAAGACACATTTGAGTATCTATGAGAGAAGTTGGGAGTAATTTATTTTACTTCCTGCCACTGAAGTTCAGTATTCGTTGAGGGGGAGCTAAGTGTTAGCTCCAGATAGGCCCTTTG
The DNA here is from genome assembly GCA_037957365.1 of Torreya grandis. Taxonomy (NCBI): domain Eukaryota; kingdom Viridiplantae; phylum Streptophyta; class Pinopsida; order Cupressales; family Taxaceae; genus Torreya; species Torreya grandis. The sequence continues at coordinate 1,002,572 of JARHVA010005836.1, forward strand.
CCATTGATGTCAAAGGGAGAGAATAATAGGTACAGGTATAGGTGTAGAAATAGGTACAGGGAATAGGTACATGTGGCTACAATAAGGGGGAGTTATTGTATGTTTTTCAAATGATAGTATGTGTAGGTTTTAGAATGTGGTAGTTTTAGGATTAAGGTTGCCATAAATGACAAAGGGGGAGATTATTGGAAATATTGTTATTGATGTCAAAGGTCTAGCATTATTGGTGATAAAGGCCCCATTGCATTTAATGATGTTTCTAATAGTTATATCTTGGATAATGTGTGTTAATATTTATTTAATATTAATGAATATATGTTTGGTTTCATATAAGACAAAAAAAAAGGCCCATGGAGAAGTCAAAGAGTCACGGGGTAAAGAAAAAAGAAGAATGGGACACATTTTCCCATGAAGAGTCATATTGGGGTATTCCAAGAGTCACCAAGTGAAGACAAAAGAGGAAGGGTACAATTTCTTATGAAAGAACACTTTAAGGAATATGAAAAGTCACCAAGATAAAGACAAAAGAGGAAAAGATGCTTTTGCTTATGAAGGGTCACCACATGACTTTTAAAATGCAAGGATATGAAAGGTCATGCAAGTTTGTTGCCATTTTCAATGAGGATTGAAGGGTCACAAAGGGGGAAGGCCAAAGGTCATTTGGAAAGCTATAATAAAGGCTTGAGAAGCCATTTGTAAAGTGTGAGAAAGAGTATGATTTATATATGTTATATCGAGATTAGAAGATCAGAGGAGAGAGAGGAAAGAGATATTGTAATGAACTATCATTTGTTGGGATAGAAACATTGAGAGATAGTTTTGTGGTGTACACATCAGGAGTTGGTGCTCCTATGGGTTGGTGCTTAGCTTATGGGTTGGTGCTCTTATGGGTTGGTGCTCATGAAATGTTTTTGTGTTGGTACTCAATAAAGGGGTTGGTGCTCCTGTGGGTTGGTGCTCATGAATTATTGTTGTGTTAGCACTCAGCAAAGGGGTTGGTGATTTTGTGGGTTGGTGCTCAGTAAAAGGGTTGGTACTCCTACAAGTTGGTGCTTGCAAATATTGTAGTTTGAGTTGGTGCTCATTCATATACTTGAGATTGTTCTTCATGTTTGTTCACACATTGGGTTTCCATGTTAAATATGGTGTCTCTCTTTATCTTGTGTGGTGTTTATTATATTATTTTTATTCCATATCTTGAATGTATGTTAAAGTGGAATTTGATTAAGGGAAATTTTTTATAATATTTATCATATACTAATTCATCCCCCCCCCTCATTATATCCCATGCTTAATACTTGGTTTTTTTCAAATGTTTGACTCATGTGTAGGCTTTCTTCATAGATTGCAACATGTCATGATTTTATAGCTTGAGAATCAATTGCACTTGTTATGTGTAGTTAGTTGACCTTGCCACATGTCATTATTGCATTATGGTACAGGTTCCTAGCCTTTTCACAAATTTTAAATAAAGCCTTTATAACATGGTAATTTATGGGCCTATGAGAGAATCATGTGTTAGAGCATGGATTGATCTTTCATCTTCATTTAGTCTAAATGGGTTAGAACCCCTTTGCTTAGAAACACAAGTCACCTTTTTGAAACATTATGACCTCTAGAAGATGTTGTATAAATTTTCCCCTGTGAACTTAAGACCTAGTCAAAAGGTGTTGAGTATCCTCATAACACTTGATTGTAATGAGAAGGCAAGTCTCGTATACAAGTGTGCAAGCCTAGTCATAATTTCACAAAATGATGTAACATAATATGAAACAAAGGCAAAGTGGACATAATGTCACCCAGTGGCCAAGGTGTCTAACATAATACAATGTGAATGCTATGTTAAAGATGATGGTTGCCTTGCCCCTCAAACTATCATAGTTCATTGATGTAGTAGAAATACAGAGGTAGCTCCTATCATATTTTAGTCATACTTATTAACCTTAGATATTTATGGTATTAAGGTCATATAACCTAAAATGAGAGTTCAACCTTTGGTCATATGAGATGTTATGTTATGATATTTTAATACACCATGATGGTCATGCAATAACCATGAGGGAATTTATATATGATTAAAACTAGAGTCATTAGCTTAAGTGAAGGCAATGTCTTTAAATGATCATATAATAATAGCCCTAATCATGCAAGTAAGTAGTCATTTGTGGTCCCATAACTCATAAGTCTTAGGGTCATAACCTAGTGGTTGTTTAACCAAGGCTCACTTAATGGGCATTCCATATTAATCTGAAAGAATTTAATAATGAATGTAAAAACAATATTATTTATTTCAAGTCAATGTGAACTTTTGAAGAATTTGTTATTAAGAATTAAACCTATTTGATTCACACAAAGTCAACTAAGTAAATTAAGTTGATCAATTAAGTTAATTAAAGGGAAAAATTTGTAGTTTGTTTTGGAAGTAGCACATGAGGGTGATACACATTGGTATCATGACATGGTGAAACATTGTTGGCCTTTGGGGGAAATTTTTAGAAAATGGATGTTCATATGAAATATAAATATGAAACATTATGAGAGTATCACATGGATTTTACGGCTATGTGATGGTCCTACTAAATTGAAACATGAGAACATAAAAAAAATCGCTTTTAGATAAATATTTTGAATCAGTAATGAAAATTTTGATTCTTGATTGAGTAAAAAAGACCTCTATAAGTTTTTTAAAAAGACAATTGGATGGTTGTGTGATACATTTTCCATTATGTGCCCCTAATAAGATGACGATAATTGGATCCATACACTTTGGAAATTGGAAAAATGTATAGGAATGCACTGTGTGAGACCCATTTTTTGGTCATCTCTAGGAGTATACCATCCCAAATTGGAATGAAGAAACCAATAATATTATGTTGACATCCTTATAAATTCATTATATTCCCTAATTTTTTGATCATAGATTGAAAGTTATCATTGAAACTCCCCTAAAATGGGAAAACATGGAAATTTGTAGTTGAGAAATAAAAGTCATTCTAAGAGAATATTAGATTGGGAAAGGAATTTGACAAACTAGTTATGTGTTTAGGGTGATGCCCAACATGATTTGATTGGTCCTTCCATTATTTTCTATTTTATTTTCATACATATCCATGACTTGTTATACTTTATTTATCGATGCATTTTATCTTATTTCCATTGTTAAAGGATGGGATTTCTTCTATAATTTTTTGATTTGATTTGATTTGATTTATTGGAATCTCCTCTCTGTACTTTTACATCTTGGAAAATAATGACAAGATTTTTTATTGATTCTTCTTCCTTCTTTTATTTTACATCCTCTATGATTTATTTGGGTGGGTTAAAGAATAAGAAGAATATATCTTTATGTCTGGTAGTTATGTTGGGTTTATTAGCATTATTATCTATGTAGTATAGAGGCCTACACTAAGGTGTGAGAAGGGTGGCTAAGACCTAGAGTGGCATCTTTGGGGGATACTTCTCCTATGGAATTAAATGTCTCAACTATACATAAGTATATTCATTATTATGCATGTGATACATGCCTTGACAACACTTTGATCTAAATTTGGTGTGGGTTTTTGGGACCCTATTTCAACCATAATTTTTTTCTAGGATTGAATAATTAATTTTAACTTTATGTTATTTCAATTTATCTCTGTTGATTTGATTTCATATTATTTATTTAGGTTATTATTCTATGTTAGACTCGTATCCAGGGTATACTTTAAGAAACCCCTCCTTTAGAAAAGGTGTAAAAATTTGGCGAAAGGTGTAAAACACCTGACAAAAAAATTTATTTTTTGTGGCAAAAAAAATAGTTTACAAAGAAAAAATAATAATCTCCATTGGCGAATCATTCATAGTCTCTCAAACAATGTGTAAAATTTGGGCGAATTATGTTATTTTAAAACCACAAAAAAATTATACATTGGTGAACAAAAAATAATAATCATAGTAAAATTTTCATTTTTTGGGTGAATCATTTCATTGCTTTTCATAAACCTTACCAATATGTTTTTCTATAGTGTCGAGCTTTAATTGAAACTTTTTCTCTCTTTTAGTTTTCCAGGTACAAATCATACACTTGCATTTTTTTGGTGGTTCATCATTGTTTGTGACTGGTTCAATAAACCAGTACTTTGCCCACAAAATCATGAATGCCACCCCCATTATTTTTCAACTATATCATTTACTGACACTTTCTCTCACAAGGGCTCATTGGTGCATTGAATCTCACAGAGTGCATGCCTTAAGGGGTGCACTGGGAATGGGGTGGGATCAGCTTGTGGCACTTTGCGAGAGATATTTTCATACTATTCTATCACGCATACATCCCTTCATGCAGTGTTCATACCTCATATGATGTCTCCTTGAAATCTTGAAATCTTGAAATATGGCTAAGTTTGAAACCCTGAAACCCTAGAATCTGACTAACTCTGAAATATGATAGGATCCTCCAAAACCTAGAATTTGCATTATAGCTCCTAGCGGTCTGAAACCCCTCTCAAACATCCTGAAAGTATATAAATAAAATATAACTAGATGTCCATTATAAATGTACACTTATACTTGAATGTTTATTTTTATATATATATATATATATATATATATATATATATATATATATATATATATATATTGTTGGGTTTGGAAAAAAAAGGTTAAACGAGCCGACTCCTCCACAGTAAAATGAAACTAGGATGGCGAATTCTCCCATACTACATGAAATGGAAACTTGAAACCCGGTGAACATTCCACAATAAGCGTTACCTGGTTGGCTGCGTGAAAGGCGAATATCGCCAGGGAAAAACTCAAACGTAACATTTGCCTTGACGATTACAATGCTAGGCAACTAGGTAAACCCAACAAAGCTTGGCGACCAGGAAACCATGGAAGGGCTCAGAAATCGCCAAAAATTACACTGGCAAAACCTCAAATTTGCCAAAATATGAAAATTCACCACTAAATTATTCCCTACTCGTATCATGTTTATTCATTGTTATTTACTATTGGAATCATATGAGACTATTCTTTTCTACTTTTTGATTTAGTAAATTAGATTTATGAATGAGAGAAAGAAGGTTGTGGTTGATGGTGCATTGCCCCATTTAAAAATGGGTAATGATATTGTTATGGTGGGTAGATCCACAAAGTTGGGGGATAAAAAATGTGACATTCATGGGGAGAGTTTATTTTTTACAAATGACATATACCCTTTTCAAAAGGATGTATGCCATTTTTTAAAAACTTTTTCATGTTTATAAATGCTTGGCATGGTGCCAAAGTAAAAGGGCATATGCCCTTTCTAGTTATAAAAGGGTGTATGCCCTTTTTTATTTTCACTATTTTTTCCATACCTTTGCTTAAAGTTGTGAACTTCATTTTTTTATTTGAAATATCTCTCACATTTTGAAGAGGATGTGTGTGCTTTGGGTTTGCATCTTTCTAATGTGATTCAACATTTTAATTGTGTTCTCAGGTATGTTGATTGTTAAATTTTTATTTTGGGGTTTCAATTTATATGTTTTTATGAATAGAGTTTTGAATTAAATTTGCATTGAACTCTCTCACATTGCCTAGAAAAAATTTGTTTTTATAAATCTAGATACAAAATTCAATGGACCCAATGCCTAAATAAAAGGTATAACAAATTTGTGTTTAAAACCCTTAATAGTTTAACTTCACAGAAAAAGAATCCAAATTATATGAACATTATAATGAAAAACTCCATAATTGTAAATTATTATCAACAGTTTATGTCACTCCTCAAGTCATAGTGGATGTAATTAATTTTGATTACATTGGAGGCCATATTTAATGAAGTGGGAAATGTCACTTCCCAATTTGATGCAATTTTTCATCAAAGAGAGGTCCTAAAATAATAATACTCTGATAAATTGTCAAATGAGGATGAAAAAAATAACAAAAGAAGATGTGTGTACTTTATTTCTTAAACATGGAACAAACCAACCACCACCAACAAATTACAATGATATTAACATTAATTGGTGTGATCGTGCGGAGATAAAAAAATAACTTTTGGGATATGTGTGTTTGATGAGTCTCCATGAAATAATAATGAGGTTCCATTATACTTTTTGATAAAACTTTATTGTGAGTTTGTGCTACAAAAAATCCTAAATTATTTTGACATGAAGGCCTCCTATGATAGGGGAGGTGGGTCCTCATTTGATAGACCTATTGCTAGGCTAGACCAAAACTGCCCTAATTGAGTTCAAAGAAATAGAAGGATAATAACACATTATTATATCCCTAAAATTGTTCATTGAACCACACAGATGGATACCCTTGAGGCAGTTAGTAGTCTCACATAGGTTATTATAGACCATGGGATGCATACACTAAGGACTTTTACATAGGATCCAAGTGGTGGGACATCTAGTAGTGGCCCTCTTATTATTGGTTCTAGTGGTATTGGTTATAGTGTCCCTCCTACTATTGGTGTTATTGGTATTGGTTCTAGTGTATCTCTTACTAAAAATCATCCTACCATTGCTCTACAACATTACATATAATGTGGGAGGAAGTGCAGTGGATTTCATGTTCAAGTGTGAACAAGATAAATCTATGGGGACTAGACCTAAATTTATACAACACACTATTACCCAATAATTTATGCCATTTACAGTAGCTTTAGCATCTCTGGATAGCAGAATAAAACATTAAATTATATCTATAGTTTCTTTAGTACCTCAGGACACTAGCATGCATGAGTATATTCCATCTAGATTTGCTTCAATAGTTCATGAAACTACCATGATATATTTTATGTCATTTGTAAATGCTTTAACATCTCATAACACTACCATGCTAGACTATAAATCTATCTGTAGTTACATTACCACCTCCTGTCATCACACATTAGCATGTTATGTAGGACCTATCTACTCACTATTTATATTTTATATACATGTTTAATTTGAATTAAAGTTTGTTTATGTGTGTAAAATAATATTAAGTTGTTTTTAGTTTATGTTTTCTTAATTGAGTAATATTTGACTAAAATTTTCATGATTATCATTGATATATTAGGTACCTTAGTTGCCTTAGATTTTATTATTGAGGATGGAATAAAAATTGTGGTACCCTACATGTAGGTTTGAAAAGTTAAAAATCACATAAAAGTTATTATTTAATATTATATCACAACTTGGTGTATTATTCCAAAATTTTATTTTTTAGCGATATATATTTGTTAAATTAGTGTAGTTCTTGAGTTTTATTATTTTTTATAGATGTGTATTTGTCACAATCATAATATCCTAAATAGAGTTCAAACACTTGCATGAGTGTATTATATTTGTATTTCATTTCCAAGAAGTGTTTCCTTCAAATCTTGTAACTTTATAAGATGTTGTATTTAATCTACATTTAAAATTATGCATATGTTTCTTTATTCACTAACATTGTTATCTCACATTCTTGTTTCAAGACAAAATAAATATGAGCTAGGTCATGATAATTTTAGATTGATAAAAACACAACACCTATAATGCCAATAATAATCATAGTCAAAAAATTACTAATTAGTTAGTACAAGTTATATGTCTCATTCTCAACTACACAAGAAGCTCTAAGTTTAATGTAGCAAATATTATATCAACACAAGCTTGCTTTGATGGAATTTGATCAAAAACAAATTCACTATAGTGATTCTTGTGATACTATACACATCTCCATGCTTGATATTCCCATGTATTCATCTAAGTGATTCTTGTAGTAGTTATTACTGGTTGGTTAGTTCATTATGATATTAGGAACTTGCTTAGTTCTACCCATTTAAAAAATTCATGCATGGTTAGTTGTTCATAAATTCATTTATTGGTGTAAATTATGATTGGATAGAAGATTTATCTTATAGTATAAAAATCCCTATAAGTTGTTGGAACTTCTATATCAAAAATTTATATGATCATTTTTTTTTATTTAAATAAAATCAACAAAATCAAATTTAAGCCATTGTCCATAATTTTCCTACCCATTATGAACTTCATAAGAATAATTTCATAATGATATGAATCATATTTCTAATTAAGCCTTAATTTTCATGCATATTCATGGTTAATGTAACTAATGATGCCCATAGCATATGTAGAGGTGTGGTTTTGGATCAAAGAAATGCACTTAGAAATGCCAAACTTTGATAACTGAGATTCAAAATTATAATCTATGAGAATGTTATAAATTCTTACATTTATGATGAAGATATTGTACAAAATTGATGAAATATACAATATTCTCCAACATTTAGACACCTTTTAGAAGATATTACTAGGAAAGTACAAGGAGATCATTCCTAAGTGGGAAATGGTAGCTATGCATATAATGTTTTTGATTTGATAGCTATTTTTTGGTGTACACTTGCTAAAAGGAATTTGGAGGGTATTGGATTGAATTAAAGGTATGGGAAATAATACATGGGGAATTAACTATTTGGGTCCCTCATTATCACACCTTCCATTCAGTAACAGTACCACTTTTGTGTAGCAAACAATGATATGATATATAATTGGCTAGTTTTTCCTTAGAATATTTTGATTTTGTGTTATTAAATGGTGTTCTCTCTATAGTTTATAGGAATATTCATCTTCTTGTCTCAAGTATGAGATAAATTTTAAGTCTTAATATAATGGTGATAGGAGGATACTTCATCAAGTTGAAATGGTTTTTATCATATACCTTGACAATACTAAACATGTCATAGCATCTTTATTGATGACACATTTCTCCTTATGTATGTAACAACTAAATAATCAAGGTCATGGTCTCATAAAGTGGTGTAAATGTGACTAATTCCAATAGAAGGTGTTAAATAAAAAAGGCCTCTAAATGCATAAAGAAAAGGAAATAGTGTTCAAGCATACTCTTGTTTAGAAAATAAACTGAAAATATAAAAAATGTGAGCATCATATTGTTTAGAAAATAATATTCCTCAACCATCCTCTTTTTTAGCAAAAAATTTAACAATAAAAAATGAGCTAAAGGAAGGAAATGTGAAAATGTTGACTCACTACTTCATTAGTCTTTATCTAGTTCACACAAAGTTGTATTTATGTCTTTTCTAGTTATTTATCCATTTATGAATATGTAGACACAAAAATAGAATATTATTTTTTAAATATTTTATATACACCATAGTTTTTTACATGAAATAATATTTTTTCTCTTTTCATCCATCTCTCATTTTCTATTTATGTGTCAAAAGAATAATATTAATTTTGATTTATCTTAAATTAAATTTATTTTTATTTAATTTATAATTGACTTCTTCATGTGTTGGTTTTATAGATGATGATAAATGCTATGGGTATCCCACATGGATCAGAACAACATCCACTATATCCCTTATAACACCTAATTCAGAGACATAGATTGGAGAAAACACATAGCAAAGTTATTTTTTAGCTTAAGGCAATGACACTCTTTGTCATATTTATATTTATTTGAAAATCTAGATCTAATTATATAGTCATTTTCTATAGGATTATCCATCACAAATATGTTTGCAGTCACGTAGCACAAGATGAATAATTAGGTGGCATGTAATGAGTCTAGAACCACCTTGTTGTAAAATTTTGTTTATGGCAACTATAGCATTTTTAATATATCATTTTAATGAATTGAAATTTTTATTTCATATGTTGTGAAAATTCCATAGTTTTCAAAGGTTATAGAAGAGACATTCGATACTTCACATGCTGAGATAATATTTTCTCCTTATAATGAATCATGAAACACCCTTTGGTTTTACATATATGGTGAGGAAGCATGATTTATTTGGAAGTAATGAATATCATGAGAGCTAGTTATTATGTTATGGGTCTAGTTGTAGGAATAATTTATTCTGTATGCTAATATGGCCCACATTGTATGCATATATGGCACATTTTGTTTATGTATATGTTATGGTTTAAATTGTATCTTGATAGATGTCCTATTTTTGATGTCATTATGACATAGTTTCCATACACATATATAATATTTGATATATTTACATGTGAATCCTACATTTTTATAATTCACGTATACATATTTAATTCTCAAATATGTCATTATTATTTTTTGAACATGTCCATAGATAGTTCAAATATTTAAATTTCATAAAATTGATGTACTAATGTTATAATGAGTATAATTAAGTCATTTGGTTGTGCACATGTATGTGATGATTGTTGATCTATGTGATGGTGTATTATAATTATAATATTTCTCATTAAAAATAAATAAATAATGAAATTATATTAATGTCCACAAATGATCATTATCGTAATGTTCTAGGAAGAGAGACCCAAAGAAATAAAGTAGAAATACATTTGTCAAAATTATAGACATATCATGTTTTCATAACATGTGCATATAAATAACACCCTCCCCCCCAAAGTATTATCTTAAGATACTATATTTGCATGATTGAGTCCTCTTAACATCGTCAAAAGGATTTCATGGCACTTGAGATAAGCAAAACAAGTCAGTAATTTTTCTCTCAAAGCCAAATGTGTCTTAACAGACCAAAATTTGATATGTGGGAGGTGTGTATTATGATTTGTTAGTCCAATTAATGAATCATTTGTGTGAACATATCAAGATGGGAATTTTAATGCTATAATGACTAGCCTCTGCTTTCCATCAAACCCTAGGACTAAATTTGAAATTGGTCAAATGCATCCCTTAAGAGAAGCTTCTCATCCTCAAATGGGAAAATTAAGTAAACTTTTGTCATGTATTTCAAGAAAACCATGAGGGGTAGAGACAATTTTTAAAGTCCCATAGTTGAATGGGTAAGTTGTATTAACATCCCTTAGAGGGTTCTTTGGCACTCAAAATGATCAAGACATGACAGTGGATTTTCTCTGGCAACCAAATCTCTTTTAAAAGACCAAATTTTGGTTTTTGGGAGGCATATCTTATGACTCGATAGCACAATCGATGAACCATATGTGAAAACACATCTAAATGGTAATTTTAATGCTATAATGGCCACCTTTCACTCTTTGTTAGGCCCCATGACCAAAATTTATAGTTGGTCAAATGTATTCTTTAAGACAAGCTCATCATTCCTAAGTGGGAAAACTAATCAAACTTCCATTACACGTTGTAAGAGAATTATGAAAGGTATATAGGAGTCATTAGCTCATATATTCACATGGGTGAGTCTAATTAACATCCCTTAGAGGATTATATGGCACTTAAGATGAGAGATACACAATGATGAGTATTCTCTCTCAGCCAAATGTCTCTTAAGAGACCAAAATTTGGTCTGTGAGAAGCGTATCTTATGTCTCATTATCCCAATCAATGAAGCATCTATGCAGACATGTATAGATGGAAATTTTAACATTAGAATGTCCATCTTGAATTCTTTTTAGGCTTGAGGACTAAAATTTTTAGTTGGCAAAATGCATCTCTTAAGAAAATCTTCTCATCTCTGAGTGGGAAAATTGAGTGAACTTTTGCCACACATTATAGGAAAACAATGAGGGAGGGGATGATATGAACCATTAGATCCTATATTTACATGGGTGAGTCCTCATAACATCTTCTATAGGATTTAAGTGACACACAACCACTTTATTCAAATTTGAGTTATTCTAATGGTTCTTTTTGTTCATTAGATTGTTGGTTTCTTGTCTCCATCCTCCATTATTTTCATCTTCCACCATTTCCCAATTTGGTTTCATTTTTTGTGTTTTCCAATTAAAAGTACAAAAAAACCCATAAAACTACACATATCCTACAAGGAAGTTTCCCTTTTTAAATGCAAATCAAAATCATCATTTATATGTTGATATATCTAATTATTATTAAATTTGTGTCACTTCCAATTGGTCAAGTCACAAAACTAAAGTGACCAAAATTTACACCAAAAACATTAAAGTTATATTGGGTGATTTCAAAGAAATGTGCCCCAAATCATCTATGATTTTCATAGTCACAAGTGGATATGGTGTTGTTATGTCACTTTCAAATCATAAGAGACATAATCATAAGTGAAACTAGCATAAATGGGTGGTTGTGTATGCACGGATCACTAATTCATCTTACATTTCTCAAATCACAACACTTTGGCTTGGATTTAAAGTTGATTGGGGTGATCATGCACAAATGTGCTCAAACTATTTTGTATTTCACTCATCTCAAGTGGATATAGTGTTGTTGTGTCACTTTTGGCTTATAAAGGAACTAATCTCAAGTGAAATTACCATAAATTGGTGTTTGGCTTTTCAAGGATAACAATATGACTTATGGTGTCACAATCACACCATTTTGACCTAAATATGAAGAGAAATGGGTTGATCATGTAAAAATGTAACTAAAATTATTTGAATTTACCTTGGTTTTAAATGGATATGATGTTTTTGTGTCATGTTTTCCCTATAAATTACCTAATTACAATAAAATTAATTATAAAGTGGTGGTTGGGTGTGC
>JARHVA010005836.1:1020000-1037500 GCA_037957365.1 Torreya grandis
TATGTTGTTCTTTGTTTTTGTTGTCTAGTTTTTTTTTATTTTAAATTTTTGCTTTTCTCTTTTGTGTTCAAAAATGCCTGGATGGTCCACATGGATTTTGATTATCAATATCTTGGTCTCATATCGTTAAGATGTTCTTGACTTTTGTTTTTTAAATTTTTTGTTCCTACTTAAGATCATATCTTGATTTTAAGTTGGGTTCATTTATGTTTATCTTTTTTTTGTTTCTACTTTTTTGTTTAAATGTAAATCGATGTAAATCTGGTTTTGGTCATTAGTTCACCATTATCCTTAGTTATAGATATTCATATTTGAACTGGCTTAGTGCAATTGGAATCTTATGTCATTCTAAGTTATTCATAATTATGATGCCTAATTTATTTTGCTATAGTAAGCACTTTGTGTTCAGGTCTCAAATGTCTCAAATGTCAACATCACCTTCAATGAATGATTCTCAAGAACACTTTGCAATACTTAGGCTCATGATATGGATTTAGGCTTCTAGGTAGCATGCATTTCACGCTGCTTTCTCTATGCTTAGACATACATCTCTTCACATACATTGTAAGTCTAATCAATTTTTGGTCATTTTTCATCATTCCTCATTCCATTCTCTCTCAAACCTGGGTGAACTACATTGGCATGAAGTTTATGTTGGAACATGAGTCCATGGAACTATGTAGGCAACACTCAATTTCAACTGAGGTTAGCTCAACTATCTCCATTCTTATAATGTCTCATCACTTTGCACATTCTCATATGCTTGGTTTTATATGGCTTTCGAATCCATTACACCACCACATTTACATTTATGCCCACTCACTTTAACCTATCTTTTCAGTTATATCCTTGATATATTTTACTTACCAATTGCCCATGCTGGGGCATAACATTTGAACAATGTCTGAATCAAATCAGCTGTACAAGGGTAAATCATTATTTATTCTTTATCAATGTTCAAGATTCACACTACTATGGTAAAAATATTTTATCATGATCAAATATGCTCTACTAGAGTACTTATTATATTCTCTTTAGAGACCCCATTCTAGTGGTGCTTCCCTTCTTAAAGTAGAACGTTCTCTCTTTTCCTCTAATTCCAAGCTTTTCACAGTAAATCCCATGATGGTGATATTTTAGTGTGCAACTTGTCTTAGGATTGATCAATGCCATAAGCATGTAGCTTGTACTCTCAAATTAGGTACATTTAAAGTGTGTCCCTTACATTTATAGATTGTCTCTTTCCCATTCCCCTTATCTATGGGGCGTATTATACCTCTAATTATATTTTGATCATTGATGGTAATCATGTGTGCAAGTATTAGCTCATCTAGATGTGATCTATTCCATGGGTTAATCTCTCACTTTCTCTCTCTTTTTGAGAGTCCATCCTTTTCTTCCATCGTAGTATGTCCTCTCAAGGGGGCATCATGGGTTTATTCCAATTTCCTCTTGACAACTCTTTTCTTTGAAAAGATGTTGCTTCACCTAAATGTCTCGCTACACCTTCTCAAATAGGGGAAAAATGTAGACATCCAATTCCTAACACTAACTGTGTTGAAATTGCCAATCTTACTCAAATTTCACTTAAATGCACATTTTAGGTCAAAATCCATAAAACATCCTAAAGGGTTCAAACTTGTCACTTACATGTGCTAGTTTAGGTCAAAGTATCCCTAAATAGGGTAATGCATTTTATGGGCCAGCTAACTTTGATCATATCATTTTGAGTCAAAATCACAATTTTGACATTTAGTGTTCTAGATCACTTTTTTATTCTAATTCATTGGTACACATCACATACCTTTATTATTTGGTGTTGGCAACATCTTAAATGGAAATACAGTTCCAACACATCTAACATCACCTTCTAGTTCCTTTCTAGTCAAATTACAACCCAATAATATGACTTTGTGACCATTTTGATTAATTGAGGGCCAATTTTAAAATGATTGCATAGATGTTAATTAACCTTATTTAAGGCTAATTAATCCAAATCAAGATCTTAAGTTGATTTTCCATGAGACTTGTTGAATAATTCTTTTTAAAAATTAATTCCTATTAACTACATCATCAGGTGACATCATTTCTTAGGAAGACATCCATAGCCCATAAATGCCACAAATATCAAGATTATGGGTCACCCATGCCTCGTTAATTCATCCCATTCCTCTTTAATTCTTATTTATGTTGAGGATATTTATGAGTTTAATTCCAAATAATAGGATTATCCATGGCCACACATCTCAATCTTGAGATGGATGGTCATGGTTGATCCTGACCAATCTCAAAAATCTATAAATACAGAGGCCATGGACATGAATTTTAAGCATGAATATTTCAAATTTATAATGTTAATTTTTTTTCAAAATAATTTTCATTTGATCATTAATTTTGTTTGCAAGCTTCATTGATAGGCTAGTTTAGTGATTTGGAATCATGATCCTAGGTTTTATGGAGTGTTCTTGAGACATTGGAAGGGTTTGACACCATTGTTGACAAAGACAAGGATGATTGATCAAGGGAGAACATTATTTTGAGCCACATGGGTATGGTGAATCCATCTGGGAAGGTAATATGATGTTTGCTTTCTTTCATTTGTTTCTTTCTATCCTTTGTAATTCCCATAGGAATAGATAGGCTTAGTTAGTTAGTTATTTATATATTTTTCATGATTTATGGACTAATTCTTGACTAAATTTCTTTGTAATCCTCTCTATAGGTAGCACCATCTATGGTTAAAATATATGGATTATTTATTTCTTTAATTTGGCTGATTTATTGCTGATTGTAAGGACTCTCTTTCATGTTAACCTTTATGATTATTATGTATAATGATATTGGAAGTAACTATTGATATAGTGATTAATAATTGATACAATAATAATTTTTTTTGGTATTTTGGTCATATCTCTTATTGTGTCTTTTGCCATGAGAATAATGGTGGTACGATGACTTCCACCCTATGGATCATGGTATGAAGATCCAAAAAGGAGAAAAGCACTAGAGAAGTTAATGGCTCATGTGGTGTTCAAAATATTATGGTGGATTATAAGTCATAGGGTTATGATTGGAAGTATTTGAGTGTTGATGCTTACCTTCCCAACCTATTTTAAATTTTGCTAAGTGAACCTTAGTATGATAATTCTTCTATTTAATTATTTTAAACTTCATGTTGACTAGTTATATCTTCCTTACACTAGAATTGTATGCTTGAGAACACGATGAGTGGGTTAATCTTGGATACTTCACTTCTTTACCATTTTTTTTTCATACCCTACTAGCATGAACCTAGGTTCATGGGTATAACCTTGTTGACACCTCAACTAGGAATGGATCATTCCAGTGTATTGAAGAATAAAGCCATAACTGTTTAAGGTAACAAGAGACTTAAATAGGGTTAAGTATTCATAGGTGGTCTGATAAGGAATATGAGTGCCTTGTAAAAATATCGAAGGTTACTAGTGTGGGGCTACACACTATTACCCACTAAACTTTATACTATCCTTATGGTAACCTACTTCTCTATGGAACCCTCTAGAGATGTTCACCCCTAGATATGTTCCTAAGTGACCCAATATGTTTATTTGGTATCCAAATTCTAATATTCAATTAAAATTAGATGTGCCTTACATAATGAAGATGTGTAATGGGTGGAGTACATAGTTCTGTTTCACACTTGGTAAAGAAAACCCACATTGTTTTTTAATTTTTGGGGGTTGTTTCACATTTCATGTTTTATCTATGAAATTCAAAATTAAATGTCTCAATTACATATTAAAAATATTTTTTTGCTTCCATTATAAGCATCCCTGATCATTTGAGAATGGGTCTTTTAGTTCAAAATATAATAAACCCATATTTACAAGCCCTCATTGAGTTTTTCCAAGCAAAAATTGTTTTAAAGGGAAAAATTACAAATATCCCCTTCTAGGTTGTAGCATACATTATCCATTCTCTTTGAGGACAATAATTTTATTGGTGAAGGTTCATTTCCAAAAAAACAAGGAATGATTTGGATTGTGCTTTGCAAAGTGACAGTTACAAAATTTTCATTTCTAATTATATATTAGGTATATACTACAAGGTGTACCATGAGTTGAGGGGAACAACTATTTTAAGAATATTGCATGAAAAAATGAAATCTAATATAGTGACCCTTACAAATATGGAGGTATGTTTAAAGTGTAGTTCTAAGTCATTAAATTATCATGTTATTAGCTTGTTTCAATTTCAATTAATTATCTATGTATCTTTGTAATAGAAAAGAGAACTTGTTTCTCAATATAAAAGGGAAGTTGCACTAAACAAATACCATCATGTCGAGGGATCCGTGGATTCTCAATCTAATAGGGGAGATGATACATATTCTAACGTAAAAACACCATTGATAAGGCATAAGAAGATGTGGAGATCTATTTGACCTATTGCTGCACGTTGGCTAGGCCACTTAGGCACATCCCTAGCCATAAATATAAGTTAAAAAACTATTAAAGTTTATTAAAATTTTATTTTATATCAAAAAATGGAATTATTAATGTTTCATGTCATTTCACAGTAGTGTCTAGCATTGGCAACATTGCCCATCAACCTATGCAACATTTACCTCTAATGCAAGGTATTTAACTTCATGTTTGTAATTACACTATTTTTATATTACATGAAATTCAAGATGTTAAATTGATTTTTTTTTGTATGATTATTTAAGTATTTGACAAAAATTTAAGGTTCAATTTTTCTTACAACACATCCACCACAACAAAACATATTAGTAACTCAGAGTATGGATCCTAAGTCTATTTTCTCTAACCTTCGAGTTAATTTAGGCTTAATTTTGATGAAATTTGTTTATTGATTAGTGATGTAATTTTGTACTATAGAGAAAAATTTAGTGATAATTAATATGCCACCTCCCCCCTACATGTTTTATAGACTAGGGGAAGAATTTACCAATGCCAAAAGGTTGTATGGGAATAACGCATATAACGACCTCAGAGTTTTCTAGTTTTTTTGTGGGTGGACTGTATGCTGGTGCCACGACACTTATATAGAATATTGATCTTGATAATGATTTCCTTGATAGTATCAATTCCATGCCTGTAGATAGATTTGTTGCACATAATATTATTTAGGGATATCAATTCTAGGTTCTGAAAAAGTAGTTAGACGTGGTTCTTATAGTTCACCACTTGAACCACATAATGATGAGGAAAAATATCGTGATGAATTGACATCATTTCCATTGAATAATTTAGTTTCATATATTTCTTTTACTTTATTATATGACATTCTATAGACTGATTTCAATGTTTTGAAATAGTGGGAGATTCAAAGAAAAGCTTTGGTAAAATAAATTAATGAGTGTTATCATAACCATTACCAAATATATTCTTTATATTATTGAATTCAAAATGATCATTTCAAAATTGATGTGTTGGTGAATCAAGTTGAATTGCAATCCATTTTTGTGGCAAATCCATACAATGATAATAATTTTGATATTATGATTAATAGATTGGAAAATTTGAATGTAGAAGCACAATGTTACAAAAAAGGAAAAGAGACCAAAACCTTTTCCACCTTTCCAATGCAAAGAGGGATAAAGCTTTGGTAATTAATTACTTTTTTATCACAACTTTGTAACTTTTATCTAACCAACTTTATTTTCCAAATTATAGTCAAAATATAATAACCTCAATAATCAAGCACAAGTAATGAATAATCATCTAGAAAAGGTATGTAAAAGCTTAAATACAACAATTTCATTTAAAAAAAAACTTTTGCTAGTCAAAAAATAAAATACCACATTGAGGAGGATAATCAAATAGCATGGAATGGACCTAGATGTTCTTTTGAAGAAGAAAAACATATGCGGATCCCTCTATCCCATTGGTAAGAGATATAGTGCACAAAGAAAGATCTATAGTTGTAAATATTAATGTTGCAACCAATGATCTTATTAGATAAGGTGTTTTACATTCAGATTTAAGGAAGGGGGAAGTTGAGATAGCAACATCCACATCTAAACAACAAATTGAATCTCATGTCGAATGATATTTATTTAATGTATGTATCTTTGTTTAATTAAAATGGGTCAAGGAATTTGTAATTTATGTTTTTATATACGTTATGTTGAAACTTTTAAAGTTAACATTTTAAATTAAAAGCTGGAAATTTAAATAAAAGTCTTTGTTTATATTTATTATGTGCATTTTATCTATGAAAAGTTTATTCTGTGGATATTTATATATGTTATGTTGAAAATGGAAATTTTATATTGTATATTAAAGTTTGAAAGATTAAATTTAGGTCTCGGTTTCTATTTTATTATGTGCATTTTATCCATTGCAAGTTTATTATGCGAATTTATATATATGTTTTGTTGAAGGTTACTAATATAAGGTAGTTGAAACATTTCTTGAGTAGCACTTCATAATTGTCTTTTGCATGTATTGTATCCAATACAAATAGAATCTCAATATCATAATTAGTTATGTCATTTGTTATATTAGCAACTCCTCTTCCTTGACTAAGTAAATTCTAAATTTGAAGTGCTCTATAAAAAATAAATACATCTACTGAATAACATGAAACATACAATATCAAACGTGTGTCTAGATTTCTATCCAATCTATTACAAATTTTTGATTAGAAAAAGATAATGCACTAAATTTTCTTTAATCTTCCATAAAGACCAAAATCATTGTTTGGTAGAGTTCATACAATCAAAAATATTTACTTATATATTCTTACAGGATAGTACTGGGATACATTTTTTTTTCAAAACCTTGTAATAGCACCACTTTCAGTTGGCTCCTTTAGACACTTGTATTGATCAATCATTGTGAATATATAATGGGTGGATTGTGTTCTCAATAAATATTTTCTCAAAATACCTAGAATTTCAACTCCATTGATCTCTACAAACTTCAAAAAATATTTAATAAGAGTGCTCATGAATCTAATAAATAAATTATGGGTTTGTTCTTTACCATCCTTAGCTCTCCAAAATATGGGATTCACCACTGCCATGAATTCAAGAAACTCATTCCTTTGAAACCATTATCCAATTTTTTAAAACAAGCTATCCTTTATCTTTCTCAATTTTATCCATGTTTCCATTATCACAGTTTTGTAATGAATACATGTTACAGGGACTTCTTAAAATTTTGATCCTACATAATCAACTCATTTTTTGAATGTGTGTAGTGGTATTTCCTTTCCTTCACGAAGATATAAATATGATCATGAATATTGAATTTCAAATAAGATTTTGGATCCTTAATATCTATTAAATTTTTCCAACTAGAAATAAAAGGAAGCTTAAAACTATTTTGGCCCAAATATAAGACATCAAGATATTAACAAACTCATTTTCTCAAATGTCTGAAGTCTACAATATATATCAATCTCTCTTGAGCATATTTCATCAAAAAATTAATTTTATTCAACTTTAGAAGAATAAAAATAGTGTCAAAAGCATTTCCAAATCTATTACACAGTACAATAGATCCTTTGCCTTATCGATTTCCATACAGTATTTAAACACAAAACCTACTAGTAATGGATATTCTTCAAAAATTATGCTTGTAGGATCATAAATGAGAATCCATGTTGTATCATTATATTTGACAATATTTTTACCATTAGTAACGCCAATTTCAAATTTATAAAACTTTATAAAAAAATTAGGACTGCTTGACATATAAGCATGTAAATTACGAATAAGCTCCTCCACTTTTGTAACATTTTCAAACATACTTAAAATTTTGTGTATAAGATTTATTATATGGACCATGCATTAAATTGAAATCATATATGGGCCATATATTGTCTGTAGTCAAACACATAAGCCATTTATGTTCCCATGCATTAGTGTTGCACCATCAACTCCAACACATACCAGCTTTGTAGCTATAACATAGTCATCCATCCTAGTAATAGCCTTAAAATTAGAAATAACCAACTTGAAGAGTTTTTATGTATTGAAATTTTCAACCATTTTATGTATAGATAATATATGATGTGTCCTTAAATTATTATTAAAAGTGTAAACATGGATACAAAATCTCGATGTGTAGTCAACTATTGTGACTTCATCAATGGACATTGATATAAATTTTGCATTTTTAACTTTTTCTTTCAAATCCTCATTCTTGATAATCACAAGACATTTTTACATGTCCTAACCACTACCATCTGACCAATATGATTATGGAATGCTATAAACTCCATTACATTGAAATAGAGTTTTATAATCTAAAATGTTAGATATAAGTCTACCTTTTTTCAAGAATATGATAGTTCGTTAAAAATTGTATATTTTTTGCATGTTGATTGAACTGAATAATTTTTTTACTTGAAATTTAATTTTTCATCCTTTCTCAACAAGGTGTCACATGTGTTTATGATTTTTTTCATACTTTACCATGTATCTAACATGCATGCATTCATTGGTAACTTTCCATCTATGAGTATTTTGAATTTTTACATCTTTTTTAACAAACACATAAACTTTGCCAAAATGTTTCTAGATTATGTCCAGCTTAAGTTACACTTTGTGGTCCTTCCTTAATTTACAAGAACTTATTGTGAATTTACATTATTTTGGGGTATCAAAACTATTTTTTGGCTTTATTGGTTTAATGAAATAAAAAATTTCTACCCAGTCACACATAAAAGACCCTCCAATTTTCCATCTCCTTCTCTTTCTTCACATAGATATTTAAGTACTTTCATTTGTTATATTGACCTCATCACCTAGAATTTCCTCAAGTCTTCTCTTCATTGGCAGAAATTATGTATTTTTATTTGCTACAAAACTTGTTTTATGAGATGTAAAAGTTTATTTTAATGTTTGTATCATATATTTGGTTTGTCATTCACCATAGCCATGCCATATTCAGGTATGTCTTCAAGTGGTGGAATGTCATCATCAATAATATCTTCAAATTTTGAAATAATATTGTGAATAAATCTTTCATTTGGAAAACTGTACTCAATGGAGGGATATGCATGTATAAATATTTCGCTATTATCCTTCAAATGTTAAATAATAGTTATTACAAATTAAAAATATATATAAATCATTTAGTACATATATTTTGCATGGGTTTAGTTTGATTTTTATTGGTTGTTTTTGTTGGGTTCCCAAAATAAGATGATATGTTATTTGTCATTGATAATTTTTTTTATTTCTTACATTTATCATTAGATGAACTTGATGACTTTTTTTGCTAAACAAGTTATGATCTGCCACTTCGACACTACATAGTTGATCATCCTTTTTGTGTATCCATTAATCAGAGTCCCTGTAGATGCCAAGCACTACCAAGTACTTTCGGTCATCACCAAATACTTTTAAACACTACCCAATCCCCATGGATTCCATTCATTCTACCTCATCATCATAAAAAACCTATGGATGACATCTAGACCTTGCAGACATCATCTAGTCTCGATTGTCATAATCCATATTATGTGGACAATGTCCAGAGCCTGTCGATGCCATCCAATCTATCTAGGCTTTGTTTAGACCATGTGGATGGTTTCTAGACTTTATGGATGTTGTCTAGTCTATCGAGTCACCATCTAAATTCTATGGATTGCATCCAAAAGTTGTGGATGCCATAGGCTATTTGGTTATCATCTAGACTCTATGGTTACTGTCCAGACCCTATAGACACTATATAAATTATTTGGTCACCATAAAAGGTCTTTAGATGGCATTCAAAACTAGTGGACACCATCCAAGTTGTTCAGTCACTGTCCAGACTCTATGGATAACATCTAGACCCTTTGGACATCATCTAGGATGTCTAATTGCCATCCTGAGTCTATGGACAATATCTAGATCATGTGGACATTGTCTAGGTTATGTGGTCACTATCCATATCCTATGGATGATATCCAAGTTATGTGGTCACCATCCATTCCCAGTGGATGTCATCCAAATGTTGTAGACATCATCTAGTCTATCTGGCTATCATTCAAACATTGTAAGCATCATGGTGGCCCTATGGATGATGGTTCATCTATTTAGATGTCATTCAAACCCTTTAGATGACACCTAAACCATGTGGATGTATTCCACTTCTATATGTTATCTATGACCTATTATCACGCCATGATCTAGGTATTTCCTAAAGGAGGATTATATTTGAGATTTCACTAACCATTGGGGGCTGATGGCCACCATAGAGGCCTAGGTACAGGGCTAGGATAAAAAACCCCAAGATGATCCTTAACAATAGATAGGAGCTACACAAACCAATGTTATACGGGAGTCTTGCTTGGACTTCAACAACAACCGAGAGATTCATAGTGGAAGCAGCTAGATTACAGGTTTTAGAGGGAGAGGCAAAAAGTCAACAGAAAGGCACAACATGCTGAGGGGAAGAATGCATAACAACAAAGAAAACAAGAAAACAAAACATTTAAAAAAAATAAAAAATAAAAAATAAAAATAAATATATAAATATAAATATTAATAATTTTAAATGAATGGAAAGGAAAGAAAAGTAAAAGAAAAAAGGCTAAAGTAAAACTATAGAAAAAACAAAAAGCAATAAAAGTTTAGGAATCCACACTACTTTTAAAACTATTCAAGTGTATATTGATATAACAGTGTTGTTTTCAATTTAAAATTATTTTAGTACTATTAAATTGTTATATATATATGCTATTCTGAGGGTCTAGGATTTGATTTGTCATCATTTTCAGTTGAAAATAATTAGAACAAAAATGTTATTATCTTCACAATGGATAAGCAGTATACATTTTCTTGAATATTTGCACGGATATATGATATTAGACAATGGTACACAAAAGCGTTGGACTGATCAATGATAAAGTGAGGCTCAAAATTAATTTTTATAGTTTTTAAATTATTATCTTTTGTAATTAATATTTTAAATATTGATTATTATCTTATTAGTTAGGACATCATCTAGGATGTCTAATTGCCATCTTGAGTTTATGGACAATATCTACATCATGTGGACATTGTCTAGGTTATGTGGTCACCATCCATATTTTATGGATTCTATCCAAGTTATGTCATCACCATCTATTCCCAGTGGATGTCATCTAGATGTTGTAGACATCATCTAGTCTATTTGGCTATTGTTCAAACAATGTAAGTATCATGGTGGCCCTATGGATGATGGTTCATCTATTTAGATGTCATTCACACCCTTTAGATGACACCTAAACCATGTGGATGTATTCCACTTCTATATGTTATCTATGACCTATTACATGCCATGCCATCGAACCCATGTAGTTTTGAAGGGATGGGTTGAATTTTTATCTCAATCATCTATGAAATATATTATATTAATATATGCCATATGCAGTGTATAATATATGTTAGCGAAATAGTACATAATGTCTTTCTAATACATGGTGATTTAAAGTCAAAATTATGGAATTAGTTGTTAATCATAGGCGAGCCAACCTCTAAAGTGTATAGACAACACAACATTTTTGGTGACCCAATTGTCTTTTTAGGTCCAAAAAAATAGCCAAATCTAGATTTAAGGAAAAAAAATATTCATAAAGTAACAAATATTCACCACTAAAAAGTCATGTCATCTCATGAAACTACATATCCCAAAATGCCAAATTGTTCTACTTAAACATGCACTTCTTCAGTTTTGGATAGAGATTCTCTTTTATTAAAAATTTTAATACCTTTCTCAAATGTTGTATGTACTCTTATTTAGTCTTACTAAATATTAAAATATCATCACAATAAAATACCACAAATTTACCATTGTATTCCTATACCATTGTGTCCATCACCCTTATAAATGTGTTGGGTGAATTAGATAATCTAAATGGAATCACCATCCACTCATATAAACCATCTCTTGTCTTGAATGCTATTTTCATTCATCTCCTTTATGAATTTGAATCTAATAGTATCCAGTCCTTAAATCAATCTTGATAAAATATTTTGCTCCTGCAAGAACATCTAACATATCATTTAAATGAGGTATAGGAAACCTTGATTTTAATTTTATTGATTGCTCAACTATCCACACACATCCTCCACCCTCCATATTTATTAGGAGTTAGTAATGTTGGTGTTACACATGAAATTGTGCTCTCCCTTACTACATCCTTCCTTACCAATTCAATAACCTACTTTTTCAATTTTGCATGTTTTGATGGACTCATCCTATAATTTGTTTTATTGGGTAGAGCTAATCCTAGATTAAAATTTGTATGATGCTAAATATTTGTCTTTGATGGTAAACCATTCGGTAACCCACTATGTATAATATCTACATATTATTTCAATACTACTATCACTTCTGCTAGTACATGCACCACTTTTGTGTCTTTTTTATTTACTACTAAATCACAACAAAAACCTATCATCTTCATGTCTTTGATAAATTCTTTTGCAGTCAAGATGTTTTCAATCTATGCTTCCTCTTGAAGAGGTGAAAAAGCTAACATCATACCACCTTTATATAAAATATATGTGTTCTTTGATCCATCATGATTTTTTTTTCTATCAAACTACCATGGCCTTCACAATAATACATTACATACATCCTTTGGTATAACATCACACCATAATTCATTCTTGTAATTTTACCTATATAAAACTTGATTAACTTTTATCTACTTTAACATCATTCCCTTTATTTAACTATGAAACCCAATAAGGATTGAGATGTTTTTCACACTACAAACTTAATTTCTCAATATATCTTTAAAAACCATATTTTCACAATTACCACCAATTATATTTACTTTGGATATCTTACCTCTTAAAGTACACCTTGTTCTAAAGATATTTATTCATAACCCTGCATCACCACCTTCTTTATTCTGCACATGTTCTTTCCTTAGAGTGTCATTGTTCTTCTTATTATAAAATTTTCTCTAATATTTATTGTGGAAACTTTAGTATTTTGCTATTCTATTTTATCTTCAACTAAATTCACTCCTAGGGAATCCTTTGCCTCCTTTCTTAATATTCATAGTGTGGACACTATAACACTCTATGACCTTGTTCTCCACATCTGTAACAAACATAAGACCTATATTGATTTGAAAACCATTATCTACCACCATCAGAGCTCTATCCTCTCTGAAATCATGTTCCTCTTTGTTGGTTTTGAAACACTTATCTATTATCTTCTTGTCTTTCTAGACAACATGATGATTCTATTTTAGTGGTATTAAATCCACCTCTTCTTGTATTAAATCCATCTCATCCTCTTATTTAAGGGGGTTGTCCTCTTCTTAGAAGAATAGATGTTCTACTAAATTTCTATCTATTTTGTTTTCCTTCTACCTTCATAGCTAATTGATAAGATTCCTCCATGCAAAGTATTCTTTGCATGCTTAATTCATATTGAATATAAAACTTCAAACTATTTACATACCTTGAATCCATCTACTCTTTTATCTCATCTTGCTTCATGTGTATGGAAAGATTGTAAAAATTATATGTATACTTTTATGAACTATGATCTTTGTGCCTCAAATTTTGAAATGTTATGTATAGGGTTTGTGCATAATCCACCAAAATAAAATTCTCCTTCAACTTATTATATATCTTTTTCCATGAGTTGATATTTTCTTTACCTTTTCTCTTTCTTTCATTCTATAGGTGATCCCACCAAATCATTGAATGACCCTTCAATCTCATGCATGTAAATATTACCTTCTTGTCTTCTCTCATACTTCTTCATTCGAAATACTTCTCCATACTGGTCATCCAATATATCAACTCCTCTAATG
Source organism: Torreya grandis (assembly GCA_037957365.1). NCBI lineage: Eukaryota > Viridiplantae > Streptophyta > Pinopsida > Cupressales > Taxaceae > Torreya > Torreya grandis. The sequence goes on from JARHVA010005836.1 coordinate 1,033,765, forward strand.
TTAAACTTCTTTCACAATGTAGAACGTCAATATTGATTCCTTCATTCCTTCCTTATAAAGCTCTAACCATCATATCTTCCATTGACGGTGGTTTTTCCTAGTGATCCCCTTATATAATTTATTCTTTAGGATTTGTGTCATCTTCTGCATCATCATTTTCTTTCCTTTATCTTTGACTCACAACAATCTAGGTTAATTGTTCTACTTACCTCTACAACTCTTGTATAGTACAATTTATTTGAGTGATTCCTCCTCGTTCTCTCACCATTTATTACACATCTAAGATTAAAAATTGTTCAGATACCAATTAATGAACCCAAATACTATCAAGACAGATAAAAATACAGTAAGCCAAGATTCTGAGCAATAACTATCATTGATTCGTATTGAATAATTCAAATAATTAAAAACCATGCATAAATAAACGTCAATTCAAAATTGGTATTGACATGCAAAATTCAAAACACTAAAAATAAATAAAATTTGACCTACTATTTTTAGTAAGTTTCGCATGCTAGCACGCACATCTCTAAATTTTTTAAAAAGTAAACTAAATTCTATAATTAACCTGTCAGAGAAATTTCAATTGAAGCTCAAGTCTAATTACAAAAATAGATAATTTCTAAATTTAAGAAAAACCTAAAAATAATATTGAACAGTAATTTCAAACCCTTAAATGATCACGTATGGTCTTTAAAAAATATCTAAAATATCCAATAATATGAAGGGTAGGTTATGAATACATTGCACATTTTGAACCGATTATTTTGATATGAATTTGAGTTCAAACAAAATTACAGACCAAAAGTTATGGCCTCCAAAAGTTCAATCTCTTTTTCTACATCAGTTTTCATTATTCCAATCAATTTCAATTTATAAATTTATGAATAGCTGCAAAAACAACCTAATATTTGACCTATGTTTTGAGAAAAATTTCTCCTTCACTTACTTTCTTTGTCATACATTCTGGGCAAGATGATAGAATGCTTTTATTGTTTTATATTCACCTTTATAGAGCATGCTATATATCCATTTTTAAGTCGGAGACTTATTACGGAGGGACGAAGCCCCAAGACTCGTCTCTCAAAAGAGAAGAATCCGAATATACTGTTTCAAATGAATCAGTTGCTGACACATTGCTGATATGCTATTTTCGGGTAGAAAGGCTGTGTCCGGGTGGAAGATACTGAAGACGCTGAAGAGTCCACATGTGGAGGGGTTTTGCCAGGAGAGCACCTGTTTGATCATATGCATGAAAGAGAACGTGGCGCACCCATTTAGTCTGGAGATGCCGTTCCTATCTGCCAGTCTTCTGCGTGACAATGGGCGCTTAATAAATAAACAAATTTATTCATTGTCACGTCATAGTTACTTTTGATCTCTGCATGCCATGTTTCTCTTGAAATTAACTGTTAATGTCGTCTGCCTACCGTTTGAAAATTTGTTTTATTAGTTGCACAACGACATCAGCCAAGATAGAAGAGAACTTACTTTGTATTCGCACTGCTCAATATCGGTTTGAAGAATGTCGGTAGCATCTATGTCTATTGCGGTTATAAGAAATCTGCTCTGAGCTGGATAGAGAGAGAGGACCTTCGGTAAAAGCTTTCTTAGGTGATCACTTCTTCTGAGAACATGATCTAGAAAAATGAAAACGGGCCGAGTCGCCTCTTCTGTAAATGCTTTTGATAAAAGTTCCTCACCCTTATCACATCTCTCAAGCTCAATATCTTTTGTGAACAAGTCACGAAGAATCTACTGCTGCAGCCCGTGCAGACCATGTTCGGAGCACTGCAAATCAATATCCATTCTGTAGATTTTGTAACCTTTGAGATGAAGCTCTCTAAACACAGTCGTGGCTAAGGTTGTCTTCCCTAGACCGCTTTAACAGGTAAGAACAACAGCCCTGGTCAATTCATCATCGTTGTCCATGTCGAGAAGTTGAATTACCTCATGTCATGCCAGGTCTGTGCCCTGTATATATAGCAAAAACAACTATATTATGTTTGTACGTTTTGATAATGTCAATCTATAGGGATTTTTAAATCAATTTAAGAGCAAGCGGGTTCATTTTATGTACTCTATGATAACAATTTTTAACTTATGACTAATATTATAGGTTAATGTTTAATACTGACTTCATTTTCTTTTCATCTGTCTCATGGAATTGTTCAGCCGCCACTTCCATGCCAACTTACGTAACCTCGGTCTAGCTAAGCACAGTCGAGTAACTATGAGTAAACCCACATCAGAATGTCTGCTCACAAATGCCATATCTGGGTTCGGACATGGTGGATAAAAAATCAAGAACGATCGCTCATATCCCATCCTGTTCTCCAAAATACACCTTTTTCCCTTCAGCCACGTATTCCAATCCTGCATCTCTGCACACGAAGTAAAAAAAGTCAAGACCTCCATCAACCCTAAAGGTTGTACATTAAAAAAATTCATATAGAGGACAAATTATATACCAAAGAATCAGAAAATCCCTCCACTCGAGAACTTTATCATGTTTTTTGCAGTGAAGCTGGTTTCATACACAATAGGGTGAATCTGATGGCATTCAACTTTTTTTTTTTTTTTCATCCTGTGTCTAATCCACCATTTTGTCTGCTTCCTTCTCAGAAATTCAATTGAAAAGAAAATTTTAAAATTTGGTAGGATTACCTATGTGGAGGTCGTGTGACCTGAAATGAAGGTCTATACAGGGCAGCACCTGTCTGCTTAAGCTCTAGTGATGCAGCTCTCTATTCCATGCAAAGTTGTTATAAGTTATTTTCATGTACTTCAATTTAAATATTTATATTTTTTAAATAATAAATTATTATAGATTATTTATTTGGTGTAATCAAACATGTTAAGTATTTGTTAATAAGGGATTGCAACTAATAAATACTTAACATGTTTATGCATATATAAATTTCTTTATGTTGATTATAAAAAATATTCTGAAAAAGAAATGTTATTATCATAATTATTATTTTGAAAAAATTATTAAAAAATAATTTAAATATGCACAATTAAATCTTATTAAAAAATAATATTAAATAAAATAAAATAAAAAATAAAAACACGTATAAAAACAATTCAATTTAATGATTCGAATAGAAATTTAAGATAGTTAAACCATTACATCACTTTGCCCAAATCATCTTCTAAATAAATACCCAAAATTTAAAGCCAACGTACATTGGAAAAAGTAAAGAAACGAAATTTAAACAAAATAAAAATTGATACTGCAAAAACAGATTCAGAAAATTTTCAAAAAGATTAGTGGCATCTTTTTTGACGATTACTTAATCAGTCGTGATGATTACATTTTTGAAAAGTAATGGAAAATCAGGTGGAAAAGTTAACCATTGACAATACTAGTTACCAAATCACGTGGAAATGTTAACCATTGACAATACTAGTTACCAATTCCTGTCCTTGTTAGCGGATCTCAAAATAAATCTTGTCCTTATTATACAAAAATCGTACGACTAATCCATTTTTATTTATTTATTTTGAATTTTTGATTTATTTATTTATTTTGGTTGAGTGAAGTATATATATATATATATATATATAATAAAATTGATATAAAAAATTGAAATGCTTTTATTTAACTAAGTTACAAATGTATTAGCATTTTTTTATTTCTACTTTTTTTAATTTTAGAGAAAGTTATTAAAATATCAACCTTTTTATTTAGAATTTGGAATAATTTGATATTAACTCAAATTCTTATTTTATT
>JARHVA010005836.1:1040000-1080000 GCA_037957365.1 Torreya grandis
TATAATTTTTTTTTTTTTTTTTTTTTTTTTCAATTGGTTAAAGAATAGTTTTTGAAAGGCCCTCTAACCTTATATAGAGAAGAGGAAAAAAAATCATTAAAGCATAGATGGGATGTTTATATTAGTGATAGTGAAACAGGGACAAGATTTGCACACAACAGGTACTTTTGCCAAACAACAAAGCAAAACACAAAAAAAACCCAAAAAAATTTTGCATAGTTTTCCCCAGATTTATCCAGGAGACCTGACCCTTTTTTCAATGATATTTAGAACGTTATCACGGGGTCCCCCTGATTAGAGGGACATACAAGAAGGTTGGACCTTTGCTTTTCTTTCTTTTTTATTATGACCACTAACCAACCTTCCTTGTTTTCAGAAAGAATGCCTAAAGAGACATCCACAGATGAGGTGCAGCGCTGGGAGTTGTCTTCCACTGTTGACCTTGAAAAAGTATCTGCCCTGGGTGATTCCAAATCTAAGATCTCCTTTGAGGGGGAAGTTAGGGTTTACACAACCTCCCTTGGAGAGATAATATCAGTGAACATTTCATCTTCGGAGTGTAAAGAGCTTTTTAGATCCTCATTTGAAGCTGGGGAAGTAGGGGCTTCAAAAGGAGATGAAAAATCCTCACTGTTAGAGGCCCACTCTTCATCTGCTACTAACATTGTGAGATAGTTGGGGATGAAATCTTTCCACCAAAAAGAGTCTTTCCTTTTTCTGAGGAGGCTATAGTTTTTGGTCAAGTGTCTAGTGCCAAAATAGCTCTGACAACGAAATGGTAATCCTTCATAGTCAACGGCTTGAGAGCAATGCGATATCCAACCTTCAGGTGGATTTTTTCTCAAAGATTCTTGGAAGTATCAATGTTCACAAGAATCTTAACAAAAGTGGTGAGGGAGAACAAGTCGATATCTAGATGCATATGAAAAAATGTACCTTGAGGTCTGACAGTAGCTCTCAGGTTGGATTCTATCCAAAACAAACGCTGAAGGTTGGGTAGATGAACCCAAATTTGTTTAATATTCATGGGTTCATTAAGGGGATTAAAAGTGGGATACCAAGATTTAACTAGCAAGGGATGGTGGTTCAAGCTCGAGGGTTGGGGCTTAATCTTTACGTTGTCCTCAATATTATGGAAAATAATAATAAAGAAGCCTTTAGTAGATATTGAGTTTCCTTGAGAGGAGGGGTTTCCTTTGCTATGAGATCCACTTAATAAGATCCTAAAACTTTGGCTAAAAATCCATAAATTTTCATATTAAACCCCTGGTGGAGAAATATTCCTTCGATTTGAGAAGCTCCCTAGTTTCCTCTTCACCAAAATAAACCACAAGGATAAAAGAGGTGGGGGTGAGAGGTTGGAGATCCAATTTGGAAGCCAAATGAGAAACTGCATCAATGAAGGTGGTGGCCCTATGTTCCAGTCTGACCTCAACCTCCATTGCCATGACATCCCAGGTGTTTTAGGCATGACTAGGGTTTGAAGCTGAGAGACCTACTAGAGAGATATTTCTTAAAGGAGGATTAGATTTGAGATTTCACTGACCATTGGGGGCTAATGGCCATTGTAGAGGCCTAGGTACAGGGTTGGGATTAAAAACCCCAAGCTGATCCCTAACAACAGATAGGAGCCATGCAAACCAATGTTATATGGGAGTCCTACTTGAACTTCAGCAACAACCGAGAGGTTCACGGTGGAAGTGGCTAGATTATAGATCTTAGAGGGAGAGGCAAAAAGTCAATAGAGATGCACAACATGCTGAGGGGAAGAATGCAGAACAACAAAACAAACAAGAAAACACAACATTTAAAAAAAATAAAAAATAAAATAAAAAATAAAAAAATAAATATAAATATATAAATATAAATACTAATAATTTTAAATAAATGGAAGGGAAAGAAAACAAAAATAAAAAAAGGCTAAAGTAAAACTATAGAAAAAACAAAAAGAAATAAAAGTTTAGGAATCCACACTACTTTTAAAACTATTCAAGTGTATATTGATATAACAGTGTTGTTTTCAAGTTAAAATCATTTTAGTAATATTAAATTGTTATATATATATATGCTATTCTGAGGGCCTAGGATTTGATTTGTCATCATTTTCAGTTGAAAATAATTAGAACAAAATTGTTATTATCTCCACAATGGATAAGCAGTAAACATTTTCTTGAATATTTGCACGGATATATGATATTAGACAATGGTACACAAAAGCTTTGGACTGATCAATGATAAACTGAGGCTCAAAATTAACTTTTATAGTTTTTAAATTATTATCTTTTGTAATTAATATTTTAAATATTGATTATTATCTTATTAGGTAGGTAGTCTAATTGTATCAACATATAATATATTCATAGAACAAAAATAGGCCTTGCTTGTTTTTCAATTTTAAACTAAACATTACACTATTCAACACTTCGCTAAGAAAAAAGCCATAGTAATTATGTGAATTAGATGATGAACAATTTAAACTCAATTTATTGATTGTTAGTGGTATCAAGATAATGCTCACTAAAAAATTATGAATAAAAATAATATGTTTAATGTATTGCCTTCAAATTAAGAGTGGCACTGAATGATATATATACATATATATAATTATATAATGTTAAATTCAATAATTATAAAAGTACTACTTTTGTTAATGTAATTTCAATTAATATGTTCATTATTCTGAATTGTTTGTGTAAATTATTTTTGAAATTGAAGATTTCATAAGAAAACAATACTTCAATTCTTAAAAAAATAATTATATACAAACAAATATATATCACAATTTATTATTTTACTATATATGTATATATTTTATTAATATTATATAATTTATTACTTCTTATTTTAATATTATATTAAATAAAATGAAAATGAATAAACAATTTATTATATTCAATATATTTTTATAAATAATTAATATTTTATTTAATAATAACTGTTATTATTATATATATCTTAAATATATATAATAAATGTTGAGACATGTCAACTTTAAAATATTTATATAATACACAACCTAATATTTAATATGAACCTCACATGTTAATGTCTCTAAACTTTTAACATATAAGATAGCTAAATTAATTATGTTAAAGTTTTAAACAATATATAATTTATATTAGACTTGACCTATTTACTGAACCTATGCAAAAACATGAGATTCGTTGTTAGCACATAATTTTGATAAATAGGAATTCTTCGTCACATGATAATTTGTCCACCGCAGTCAACCGCTTTTACCGCATCTTAAAAGTCCTGCGGCCATGATCGAATATCAGTATCATATATGTATCTATCTTTCTTGCAATTTCATATATTCGAATTTCGTGTAGTAAATGAGTGGAAACCCCAAATACCCGTTTTCGCAATCCAAAATTAATTAAAAAAGATAGAGTGAAATAGCTGAGGAATTTGAACCTGCAGTTCCCATAGCCATTTCCCACAGCTTGCGTAAGGAGCACACGGCAGTTCCCATCGCCATTTCTGTGTATAAAATCGACGAGTATCCCATCCTCCTCTGAAGTCAAGGGACCTCCCTTCTTTTACTGTAATGAAGACTGCCACTACACCACTACTAGTCTCCTTCATATGGAGACGAGCATCCGCAACTTTTATACTTTTGATCATCAACAACGGTCAACTTACAGAACGACCCAATCAAATAATTATTTAGCCGGGTCGATCAGATCATATCACAACACGTGTATATTTCACATGTGGAAAGCTAAGAAGCTTTTTCCTTAGTTTTTGTCCTCCCTCCCAATTCTGGCATACATGATTGTCGATTTACCATTGGAACGTTTCAGGGTATTATATATTACAAAAAATAAAAATATACGAAGGTTAAATAGTAAAGTAGTCAGTTGGTAGTCACAGTGCAAACTTCACGTCGAAGAAAAATACCCGACATAAAATACAAGCCGGAACAAAAAATAAGGTCGGACTAAAAACTAAACAACAATATTAAGCACAAGCAGTAGCTCCTCAGGGGGGGTGGAGGATCATCCTTTAGAGGCAAAGATGCCTAAGTAGAAGGTTCTACAAAAGGAGGATTCGAGGCCACCCAACTCTCCTGGGGATCCGTGGTTATATCAATAGTCCATCCATCAATAGGGTGTATCTGAATAGAGCCTTTATGAGAGGGAGTATTGTCAAATTTTGTATGTGATGGTGATGAACCCCACCCCTTGGATGAAAGCGAGGGGAGAAGTGGTTGTGATTGCATAAACGACTTCTATGCCTTTTGGGAGGCAATGATGGTAATCCCTAAGGTGGTTCATCTGGCAGCACATGACTAACAGTGCAAGGGGCACTCCCCCAATGGTTCAACAGCTCTTGGAGGAAGATATAAGATAAAGCTTATTGTTAAGTGGTAAAGCACAAGAGCATGCATCATTGTTGAAAATAACATTCTTTCTAACTCTCCATAGTTGAAAAAAGAATAATGGATTTGATAAAAAAATCCACACAAAAGTAATTGAAGTTGGCCAGTTGGTTGAGTCATGTAGAAGAGCAAGCCAACAAGGGAAAGGCTCAAGATGATACAGCTAGAATCGGCTTTGGATCCATTTCCAAGTAGATTGGGCTCATGAGTAGAAATAGAATAATTGTTTGGAAAACTTAGGGCAATGGCATATATTACACTTGGGAGGAATGATGCTCATATGAGAGAGTCATTCCCCAAGTGGGAGGCATTGATATACTAGACACCACAAAAAATGTGCAAGCTTAGCTTCTATCTTAGTATGCCAAAATATGTCAAGTCTAGCTAGCCAAGTTCTAAGAGAGGATTTAAATCCACAACACCTATTGAGCTTACAAAGCACATGAGAGAAGGGGCTCATGACTTGATACAAAAGGCCTATAGAATAATTCTTGAAATGGTTGTAACAATTCCAACACTAGTCTTTCCAACAAGCTTGGGGTGGATGTAAACCATGTTTATGAAGCATAACAACAACAAGTAGCTCTTGAATATGAAGAATAAAATATAAGTCAACATTATTCAATTGAAATTTAACTTCCTAATTAGGCCATGGAATCCATTCCCTAGTAGATATTAAATCATGAATAGTAAGGATACCTTTCTGAAAAACCCTAAAGGCTTTGATTCATAACAAATCGGTTAGCATAACATTATTTTTTGTCATAATAGGAGACCACTAGATGATATTATCATTGACATATATACCCAGGTACAAAAACCATCCCTAATCCATTTCATGTGAGGCTTGACAGTGTTAAACACTTTCCATATGCTTTTGGAAACAAAGGATCCTTCAATTTTAACAGGTGTTGAAGTGATGAGAAGGGAGTAGAAACTTATATTATTCTAATTGGGGTTGCTATAAGGGGCCCCAAAAGAGATACAATGCCTTAGCTATATTTCTCAGGTCTCATTACCTTCAATGGTAGGAACCACCCATTTAACACATAATGATACACTCTGCCTATAAAGTTCAACAATTCCCATGCCTCCTTTGTTCCAAGGAAGTCAAAAAATTATCCCATAGAATAAGATGGAAGCCCTTGACCATGTTTGGAATTAAACCAAAGAAAATCCTTGAGGGGTTTTTCCAAAACTATCATAAGTCTCTTTGGAGGGAGCCTAGCAAGAGGAATAATAAGCATCGATGGTCGCTAAAATTTTGGTATAGATTTAAAACTTCCTTGCTAAGGATTATGGTTTGGTAATCTAGTATTCAGCTTCTTCTCCACTCTTTTTATGACATACTACCACATCTTAGCTAGAGAACTGTGAAATGAAAAAGGGATGCCAAAAAAATTGAACTATTCTTTGTGTACAATCTATTTCCAATTATAATGGAGAAGCCAATTAGGCATAGGCATCATACTTTGTCTAAAGCATTGCCTCTTACTCCACTGCAAACTAGACCTAGAGGCCGAACAAAATATATCATGAAATTTCATAGATTCCAAGAAGGTTTTCTCTTGTTCTTAGAGTGTAATAAAAGTATCATCCATAATATGCCCATTAATGAGATGGGAAGAGTAATCAAGCAAAGAGATACCACAAACTAGACCTTGCTCGGCTCTAAAGGCAAGAAGATATCCCAAATCTTTTGTGGAAAGAACATATAATCCCATAACTAGAGGACATCCCCGTCTAATGGAATGTTTCAAGTGCATACTAGCAAACTTGAATCCATCAATGGGGAGGTAGGTTGAGGCATTTGAAAGAAATTTTTGAACTACCAAAATGAAGATTTGGCCAAAACCTAGATTTTAACATGGATAAAATAAAAAGCCACTTACTTATGTTATAGAAATTTTCAAAGTCGAGCTTACAAAAATGGTTCTCTAATGAGAAACTCTGGTCCATTCCATGCCTTCCTAAATGGCAATAAGATTTTCTAAAATATATCTCCCTCTAACAAAATTAGTTTGTTCAGGTTAAACAATAGAGCGAAGAATAAAATGGAGCCAATTGGCTAGAGCTTTGGCAATGATTTTGTACAAGACATTCAACAAGGTAATCTCTCACCAGCTAATAAGAAGCTATGGATCATATTCTTTAGGTATGAACTTAATATTACCTTATTTAATTAAGCCTCCCAAACGATGATTTTTTAGGGCTTCTTTGTACACCTAAATTAGGTTGGGGCCAATAAACTCTCATGGATTTATAAAATTCATATGGAAAATCATCGAGGCATAGGGAGTTTTTGTTACTCATGCATTGGATGGATTATTTGAGTACCTAGAGGGTCAAAGGAGACTAATTAAGTTGTTCGTCAGTTGTTTTAACCTTGTATGAAACCACATGAGCGAATTCTTGCAAACCTTGAGCTCATTCTAGTGTAACCTCTTAGGCTTGGAACACTAGTTTGTAGTGATCCATGAAGGTCAAAACAATGTCTAGAAGGGAAGTGAGCCTAGTTTTGGCCAATTATATGACCTTGATCTGATCATGACCCTGTTTGGTTCTAAGTGATTTGAAGAAGTCCTTTGAATGCTTATCTCGAACTTTGAGGTAGTGTAGGTAGGTGCATAATTGTGCCCCTATAACAATGTGGTTATCGACCACCTTAATGTGGTGTTTGAGTGAGGCAACAAGATTATGAAAATTAGTATCGAAAGGAATGACTCATACAACTTTTTTCTCAAAGTGGCGTAGGAAAGTGGTGGTGTGCATAATGGCCTAATTCAACCACTCAATCCAACTAGAAATGTAACAAGGGTGACGATCCAAGTTCCATATTTAGATAATCATATGAATGGTGATAGTGTGGCCTAGAGTATAAGTGTTGAGGATAATTGATTACATATTAGTAGGATGTTATGCCCTTAACTTATAGTACATGTAGGGATATGTGTGGCCAAATTGTGGCTTACACACCTTCATATTATCTTCTTGCATTTCTCGATGTTCTTACTATGGTTGGTCTATGGAATAACCTTGGCTAAGTATATTATATATAGAAGGTTATGGTGAAGTATTTTATCATCATATTGGGAATTCTATTCTTATTGCATTGTTGAGGAGGTTGCCCCCTCAAAGTGGCTTAGTCATAATAATCAAGTATTATGCTCTTTTAGCATTTGTTGGACATGTGCATCTACTTATTATGCTCTTAATTATATGATATATAATTCTATTATTGCGTATCACCTAAGTAATTTGATTACAAGTGGTATCAAAGCTTCGATTGGGGCAAGATTCTATGACATAGTTTTTTTGGATATATCATCCCAAGCACTAGAAATATGAAAAAAAACATTTTTCTGGTAAAAAAATTATTTGGAATTTCTTTTATGTTTTGCAAATTAGTATTCATTGGATTCATATCTGTGAGATGGTCACAATAATATATTCTATTGGTACATTTATTTGATACAAAAATTTTCACCCTTGTGTACAATAGTAGTCATTAGATTCATCTTGGTGAGGTGATCACAATGGTATCATCTACCAATTAATTTTTAGTTCACTAATCTCTTAGGGTTTGTGCATGGTAATGTCTAACACTCATGGTCATGAGAAAGGGCAAGAAATGCATAAAATTCCTCACAAAGATGATATGGAGTCAGAAACCATTGATCTGATTATTTTAGAGGTAGTTTAAAAACATAAGTTAGAGATGCAGGCCATGATACAATAATATGATCTTGATGTAGTTAAAGCATACCTCACAAGGCTAAGATGGGCCATAAATAGCTTCAAATATCAATTTTAAGAAATCACTATGCAATTGGCCAACTTTTCAACTAAACAATTACAAAATAATTCTCGACCACTTCAATTTAGTTTTTTTTCATTCAAAAAATCACAATGCCAACCATGGTACAAAACTCATGTCACCAACAGTGGACCTATGCAAGCTAGATGGTAATGATCCACTCAAATGGATTACTCAAATTAAGAATTTATTTGATCTACATCAGACTCCCTATTCACAAAAGGTAGTCATGACCTCTTTATATCTATAACCTAAGTAGTTTATTTGGTATCATTAGTTGTATACTCAAAATAAAAAGAAGGGTCTCTTGGTTACCTAGTTTGTATTTTATGAAGAGCTACAACTCTGCTATTGAAATAATGTCTCAGAAAACTACTTCAACCAACTAGCCAAATTGTGCAAAACTAGAATGGTAAAGGATTATATTCATCAATTTAAGAATATATCCTTACGTGTGGTAGACATCATTGAGGAAAATATGACTGACCTATTTTTGGGTGGCCTTAAGGATAGCATCCAATTGGAGCTTCACATATTTCATTTAAGTAATGTATCTGAATCCATACCAAGGGCACATATGGCTAAGGAAAAAGAGTTTATCCTAATATTATGCAATAAGACTATCATATGTTTTAATAACACTATCATATCATGCAATAAGGCTCAATATGATGCAATAAGAATATCATACGATGTAATAAGACTATCATGTGATGCAATAAGACTATCATATGATGCAATAAATCTTCCATATGATGCAATAAGGCTATCATATGATTCAATAAGGCTCAATATTATGTAGTAAGGCTCAATATGATGCATAAATCCCTAATATCACCAATTACCTCATAAATTGAATTACATATCACCACATGTACCTTGTATGTGATCAAAAGTATCATCACTATTAGAGGTTTTAGGTCCTAGAAGCATGAAAGAAATATATAAGATCTTTGTGAGGCCCAATCCAATTAGATACATCACCAAGTGTGTATCTTATACACACATATATTTGTGTTAGAGATATAATTGTCACTTGTCCTAGAAGCATCAGATTTGTTAGAGCCTTAAGATTCCCAATCCAATCAAATATTTTCACATGTGTAGGTATAGTACACCTGGTGAAGTGTTAGAGTTGTCAACTATGCACATCTTTGATACTTAGACATGTTTCATCACAAAGCCAACCAATCCAACTAAAGCATATTCACAAATTTATCATACATACATATAATCCAATAATGTTTAAAGATTGACATCAATCCAATCAACTCATGTCTAGTAAATAATTCACATGATGCAAGCCTCTAACTTGCCATTACTATACAAAAATTATCATGTAGAGCCCTTTAAGGTCCCATCCAAATTGAGCAAGCACTGAACATTATCAATTTTGTACATGTATGTATTCAAATTATTGATATCCCTCTACCTTGAATTACCTTTAGATCCTAAAGTACATTCATATTAAGTTATACATGACAGTAGAGAAAACAATTCAATAATGTATGTACCTCAACCTCACATCCCAAGCTAGAGCAAGAATTATGAGACATGTATTACATTCTTCCAGTCTACATCATAAGTTTTATGTTCATTACAATGAAATATGAACAAGATGATTGAAGATATATGTAAAAAATATATAATCTTGAAACATTCGGTAAGGAGGTGCACATTGGTATTCAATTATGATCAACCATCTATATTATGTGAGTAGTTCATCATCCACATGAATAATTATTGGGTCTCTCTGCTCAACATCATCCTTGAGGGGAAGCAGGTCTCAAATTTAGGGGATATTATCACAGGTTTAATGTATCTTGAATAAGCTCAATAGATTTTTATCTAAGGTAACTTATAAATATGTCATACTTGGTTAATTCCAGGTCTACACCATCCCTTAATGGTTTTGAACAAAGTCCCTAGTGCATTTAGATATTTTATAAGCTATACATTCATCACTAGAGGCATGACATCTTAAAACAACATATTAAAACCACATCATCACTAATGGATACATGTGAGCATTTCAAGTTTTTTGAGCTCAAAACCACATCTTATGTAAAATAAAATACATACCCAACTTGACCAAAGTGTTTAAGAAAAACATGTACATACCTTATAACCATCATCCTGCTTTCATATCTTACCATCTCAATTTTATAGTAAGGTATAGAACTCTATAGTATTGATAAGCACCAAGTGTTGTCTAGCTTGGTTTTGAGCTTGCAATTGCTGTATCCATGGTGTGGCTAGGACTAGTCCCATGTCAAAGACACACTCTTAAGATGATGTTAGAATGGATGGAGTGGTTGATTGTTGTCTCATGCATGATGGAGGGGTATATGAAGGAGGTGCACAGAATGGAGGATTAACCGTATCTTCACAAGAGATCTTAATTTTAGACAAAATTTGAATAATGTATTTGAATATATTAGGGTAATCAAGTGAATAATTTTAATAATAGAATACTCTTATTATACTTTCAATTGGGACCTCAAAATGCACCTATTGAATTAGATGCACTAAGTGACCTTGGAGGAAACATAAGGGACTTTATTCAACACATTTTAGGAATGTTCTTGGGACAATCCAAGGAATGATTCATAGGTATTGGGCTCCATTATATAACATTCTTTAAATATATATCCAAGAGATGCACTATTACACTAAGGGCTCAATTCTTATTTCTACTTACACAAGATTATCTATACTACATAGTCCAATTCAATGGGTTGGCACTAAAACAAATTAATTCAAAATTTATAAATAAAGCGGTCTGGTCAAAGATATCAAAGAAATAACAAAAGGGTAAGATAGGATTTTAGTCAAGTAGAATAATATCAATAAGAAACACAAAATTTAAGGACAAGTAGGTTTTTAGGCAAGGTGGTAAGGTATATCCTTGCCCTACTAGGGGAAAGGTCACAATAACTGTGCATGTTTCAATTGTCAAATGAGGCTTTTGTTAACATGTGTTATATTGATGAAACATATTGGTGTATATAAATATTAAAGTGCACTAGAAGCTGAAAATGTAATATCTATTACTTGTTCAACATTTATTTTATAAAATTGAAAGTAACCAATCACATCTTGACAAGTAAGAATCAAATATTGATACTCTAATACACATTGATTGGTACTCTAAAGGTTATGTTTTGATCATAGGTTTAAAAAATGCATTTTATGACCTCTCATGATAAAATAAGTATGCACGACCAATGGGACCTTTCCCCTATAAGTATGTGCAGCTGATGGGGCCTTTCCCCTATAATAAACATGAAATTTATTTATTTTATGTTATTTTAAAGTAACGTGTATGCATTATATAATGCATATATATGCATTGTGTATTATGTTATATAATGAATATGCATTATATAATACATACACATTATTTGAATTTAAATTTAAAAATGAACCTTTAGGCTCAGAAATGGCTTGGATTCTGATCCATAGGCTTGGGACTATGCATCTATAGTTGAGACTGAGAGTTATAGGAAAAACCAACAAATTTAAACTTAAATCACCAAATACGCTATGGATTTCAATAAAAAAAATTATTACCGTTATGATGAACACATCATCCTCTTTATAATTGTATGATTTTTAGAAATTTTGGGGTATTTTATGGGTTAAAACTATATTTATTTCTAACAACACCTTTTTTAGGCCACTACATGTTTCACCCATACATGCCAGTTCATGTTTATCTAATTTATTTTTCATTGATCCAAGTGCAAAACAAATTATATGGTAACATGTTAGGCCTAATTCTACATAAATTCAAAGAAAATCATTTTTCATTTTTTTGAGGTAGCTAGGGTGGACCACATGGCCATCTATCCATTTTTCATCAATTTTTAGGATCTACTTAATTGCAAAATTAATAAAAAAATATTCATAAAAAAAATATTAAAAAAAGTTTGTAACACACTAAAAGATATTATCTAAATATTTACCAAAGGGTTTCTAATAATATTTAACGATGCTCAAAAAATGGTTGGTTGCACGGCCATCTATCTACTATATTTTCTTAAAAAAATAGGAGGTCCTCTTCAAATTTTAGACGTTTGATATATTTATACTTAACCATTTTAAAAAAGAATAGATTTTTGGAAACTAGACTAGAAATTATGCAATTCATGTTTTTATACCATCTTCAATTTTTGAGTGTATCCATCTCTTATTATCTATAAAAGTTCACATTTCTAAAATTTTACACAAATCATGTCCACAAGTAAGCCCTTTTTTGTCCCCCAAATGTGTGCACTTACCGTTAAGGTAAATAGTGATCATGTAGCCTCAAATATTTTTTTTGGAAAAACAATTGTTATATGACTAACAATAGAAATGAGTGACTGAAATGTTACTATATGATTTTTAAATATTGTATAACAAAGGAAAAGAGAATTTGGTGTCATAATCCCTCTCTTAATAAGATTAATTAATTTAGGCATTGTTATGCACCATGATAATGTGGCAAATAAACTGGTTAGAGGAAGCAAGATCTCAATGGGAGTATGATAGTGCTACCAAGTGATTGATTCAAAATCTCGAGTAGGGTTTTGATGAATATAAATAATTTAAATAGAAGGGGAACACATTATGGTAAAAAGATAGATTATACCTTTGTAAGAATTCTCTCCTCAAACATAAAATTCTTCAAAAACTTCATGCCTCTCCACTTGGATGTCATTTTAGATTTTTGAAAACATATCATAGAATCAAGCAAGATTTATTTTGGGAAGGACTCAAGGTGAATGTATAGAAATATGTGCATAAATGCATGGTATGTCAGTAAAATAAAGGTAAAACCATTAAGACCCCACATCTTTTAATTCCTTTATCCATCCCTTGCCAATGTTGGGAGGAGGTTTCCATGGATTTCATTATGAGGTGACCATAGTCTGAGAGTAAAAAAATTATCATGGTTGTTCTAGATCAACTCACAAATTATGCTCATTTTTTAACCATATCAAAGGCATTTGTTACCAGTATAGCAGCTTCTACATTTCTTAATACATTTCAAAAATTGTATGGTAATTCAAAGATCATTGTAAGTGACTGAGATCCTATTTTTACTAGTAATTTTTGGAATGATTTTTTTGCATGTTTGGGCACCCAGTTGGGTCATAACTCATCCTATCATTCTTAATACTATGGACAAATAAAGGTAGTGAATTAATATCTAGAAATGAATCTTCATTATTTTATTTCTGAAAAATAGGATAAATGGTTTCATTGGCTACCACTTGGTGAATGGTGGTACAACACCAATTTTCACACTTCTTCAAAGATGTCTCTCTTTACATCATTGTATTGATATCACCTCCCATCCATCACTTCATATTTTACCATGCATCCTAATGTTTGAGCTATGGAGGAACACATTCACCATCAAAATGAGGTGTTAATCAGTTTGTGAGAGAATTTAGCCATAGAAAAAAATAGAATGAAGTAACAAGCATATCAAAATCATAGTGAATGACATTTTATCATAGGTGATTGGGTTTCTGTGTGTTTATGGACTTATAAGTAGATGTCTCTAAATAAATAGAAAAAGAATAGGAAGTTTTCACCTAAGTATTATGGCCCTTATAAAATCTTGTATAAAATTTGTAGTGTGGTTTACAAAATGTAATTACCTCCATCCACTTGCACACATCTAGTATTCCATGTATCCTTCCTAAATAAGGTAATTGGACATAGGGTTTCCACTCAGACTAATTTACCTAAACTAGATGAAGAAGTCCAACACATTTTGGGGCCTAAAGAGATCCTTCGCATGTGCACTAAGCAACTATGGACTGGATCCATTAAGGAGTATTTAATCAAATGGAAGAACCTTCATTCTAAAGATGTAACATGGGAGGATGAAGTGTTCTCATAAAAACATCCTTGTTTGATTCAAAATTAATTGAAACATATATTTTAAGGGGAGAGACATGCTACACCCTTAACCTATAGTGGATTTAGGGATATGTGTGGTTGACTTGTGGGGTACACACCTTCATATTATCTTATTGCATTTCTCTATGTTCTTGTTATGGTTAGCCTATGTAATAACCTTATCTAAGTAGAGTATATATAAGAGGTAGTGGTTAGTATTTTATCATCATATTAAGAATTCTATTTTTATTGCATTGTTATGGAGGTTTCTCCCTTGAAGTGGCTTAGTCATAATATTCAAGTATTCATCTCTTTCAGTAATTGTTGTTGTGGTTCTATTTATTCTACTCATAATTTTGTGATATATAATTTTATTATTGTAAATGATCTAAATAGTTTCATTAGATATGATAGAAGAGAACCAAATCTGAATGGATAGTGATAGGCTAGGCATTAATGTTAGATAAAGAGAAAATATTTTGTTCTGAGAACATATATTAATCAATCCTTTTTACCATGTAGTGATCTCCATCATAGTAATTAGACCATGTAAACCAAGACATGTTATTAATTAAGTGTCATAATATGATATGGTTGATAAGACCCCACTTATTCTTGAAATAATATCAAGTTTTATGTTCTTTGATGCACCAACTCATAGGCAAGGTACCCACTTTATCCTTGGAACACTCAACCATATTAAAATCCCCATAAATGACCCATGTGGTAGGGTGATATTTCCAGCCAAGGAATTCCAAAATAGATATCTATTGGGACAATCATTAGGTTTTTAAATATTAAGAATGCCAAATAAATGGCTATTAATGTCTGAAATCAATAAAATATCCTAATGTAATGTGTCCTCCCTCATGGTAATAATGAAGTGTAGGAATTTAGGTAAGACCAATATGCTTGTGAAACCACGTTAATATTCATGTAGAGTGGTATATTGGGTAGCATCATGCCAAATACAACATAGATAAATCTAGAGAAGAAAACTTACAAATTTAACCTCTTACAGATAAACAAAATCTAGAGATCCTATTTGTTGACATGCAACATGCATAAAATATTTTTAAGAGGACTCTATGATATCTTGTTCATTATATAACAAAAAAATGATTACAAATCATCATCCATGTGTAATTATGCTTATCCATCCTCAAAATATGTTATAATAATAAAACTATTATGATAGTTTGGGCTATAGAAACCTCTCAGCATAATGGAGTGGATTTTATCCCCATGTTCATCTCAAGTAGAATCGCCACCATTATGGAGTAGGCTACATGATATCCTTTATTTTAAACCATTGATTGAAGACATCTTAGAAATAGGGACTAAAGAATCTTTGTAACTGCTTGAAACTATGCTTTGCTAGGCCTGGTGGACTAGAACAACAAGGGGTTTATTGATTGATTGTCTCCTAAGAAGGCATGTTGACTAAAGAGGAAGTGGTAAGGGAGGAAGGTTTCACCCTTGGCTGAGGCTTATTAGAATAGACCATGGTCCGCCCTTTACTTTTGTCTACCATCTTAGGCTTATTAGGTTATGTATAGGGAAAGGAACATTTCAAATGTCTCATAAGGGGTTAATATTAGATATGATGGTCAACTTCTTGCCAATAATAGAAAGTTAAACTACAAAACATTATGTTACTAGTAAGTTTCACCTACCTAGATATAAATGAAATCCTTCATGTCTTTTCAAAGGTCCAATTTGATGCAAATTTATTTATTAGGGTAAGGGGATAACCACTTTGGCTACTCCAAGAAAATATTGCATCCAATGGGTGTGAGAATTTGGTACATAAAGGTCCATTGGTGCATTGGTAACCTAAAACTTTCAACCCATATGGGGAAACAAATGGAATTTTGGTTTGTGGCCTTTAAATCAAGTTTTTAATTGGATAAAATTAAGAGCTGGTTTGAAGAAATGAATAGCTTATCTGGCAATGAGGGCTTGGGCTTCAGAGGGCTCTTTAAAGGTAAATAGGAAAAATATTTTTGTAACATTTCATATTCCAACCACATGAATTCCCACTGGCTACCAATGGTAGAAAAACTAATTTTATAGAGACTCAACCGAGAGGACTCAACAAAAAAAATAACATTAAGGGAAACATTTTCATACAATTGGCATGCATTTTAAATTGGATACCAAAAAGACATACACTTGGATAAGAAGTAAGGGAAGAGGGAGTACCTCTTGGAATACATTTAGGATAAACTTTTGAGTTTTATTGGGTTCCATTTATCTCATCTCTTACAAAAATGGTTAAAGTCAAAAGTGGGGAAGCCATTATATAGGGCTAGCCCATCCACAGGGCAAAGTGTTAAGCATAATAAATGTGCATGACCCCTAGAAGGCCCTGCATATATGGTTTGAAAAAATGGTAGGAAAACACATAAGGGAAGCAAATTTTCCATAGAAAACCCTACTAGATCATGTTTCGCTCAATCAATCACCAATTATATTGTAATGACAATTGTTCATTTAAAAAGATAATAAATTGAAATTAATGTATTATTAATGTGTATGAATTAAAATTATTAATTTATAATATGGTTTACTCACATTAAATTTTTAAATTGTATGTAAAGGTTTTAATTAAAATGACTTTCTTTTGACTCTTTATATTATTTTACTTTACCTTGAATTATTGCGGTGTGCTAAGATAGAACTTTTAAAATAGTATCTAAGTATGATTGAATAATAATACAAAATATAAATTCTAACATAAATTATGATTGAATAATTGTAACTTATTATAAATATAAATGGCCTTTTAGATTAGTATATTTTAGTTTTTATGGATATGTGTGGGATTGTGATTGTATGCAAGCGATAAAAACAAATTAAAATAAATAAGTGGTCTCTCAAATTATGAGCATGATTGTTGAGATCTACCTAGTATTTTTAGACTCTTGAGTTAGTACAAATGCATTTAATGTTTCCAAACTCATACACATGAATTACGCATCAATGTTTTGTCACATGCCATTATTCATGATTGAAAACCATCTTCATGTGTGATATCAAGTGATCTTTATGTGGACAAATCTACAATCATATCACTTTCACTTAGAAACCATAGAACAAAACTAATTTTGGGTCTAAAAGGGGGATTAAAGGTAGGTTTAGGTGATTTCAACGACTCCCCAATGAATCACTATCCAATACATAAAGGGATAAATTCAAACCACATGTAGTTTTCCTTATTATGTGTATATATGCAATTGTGCTTCTTTGATCAATGTAATATATAATATAGATTTTGACTATTGATAGTGAAAATTTTTATTTAGATTAGGTGCTTAATACTTGGCTAGGTCCTATTACTTATGAATTATTTATGATTTAGGAAGTTTAGGACATTTACATTAAATGTGTAAGGTATAAAATAAGTTTTCTTAGTGCATGTTTGATAATTCTAGATTGGAAAATAGGTTGACATATTATATATTTATACAAGACTCTTTGTGTAATTTATCATTCCAATGACATGTAAACTATACGGGTATACCCCTAAAGATAATATTAATTTGAAAATTTATTTTCACTTGGCATAGGATAGTCTATTAGAGTTAGATGACTCCAAAAATTTGTAGGTGTTTGGGTTCTGATAGAATCATCTGAAAGTCAACAATATAATTTTAATGTTCTAGATACAATTTGAGTATCATAATGAATATGTTAGGCATAAAATTTGGAGTTCTTTAGGGTGACTAAAATGAAATTGGGAAGTTTGGTCCCATATAAGGTAAGCGGATAGTTGAGAATGATGTGCAAAAGCACATTGTGTATTAAAAAGCCATACAAATTTAGGATAGGTCAATACTGACATTTCTAGGTTACTAATATTAGAGCTAAAATAATGCTAGAGTAAAAGGATAAATAAATGTACCTTAATGTGTCAAGCACACTTTGTATTTGGGTGGAAGCTCCAATTTTGCATCTTAATCTATGGAAACATGTAATGGAACATGTATATATCAGCTTTCATATGTAAAATAAAATCTAAAGTGAACTAAATAAATGAAAAAGTTCACCATACATAATCATCCCTATTATCTTCAAGACCATCTCTAGAACACACGGTCATACCTTGAAGTCATAACACCTTTCCATTAATGACAAATTACTATAATAGTGTCAGTATTTTTAAATGTAGTTGCAAAAAAATACATATATAAAATGAAATATTAATGATTAAAAAATTGATTCCTAAACAATATTGACTTCGCTTTTGTAATGTTTCATCTTAAAATTCACATTCAACACTTATATACTACTTTATTATTGCATTATTTATGGTAGAATATGCTATTTATGAAGTAAAATAGTGGTTAGACATATTTTAACACATCTGACCTCTTGGGTGATTATACATGACCATTGCATAAAAACATATTACAACAATTCTAATAAAATTTTTATGATCATCTTTGCCTCAACCTTTATATCATATAGCTCTAATACATATATAATTGTTTATCATTTCATACACAATTTTTAAATAATACAACTAACTCGTTAAATGTGTTTTCCCACTAGGTTCATCTTTGGCTAAATATCAATATCATTTGTTTCATAATAAGTCATCATACATTATGAATCATCAATATTGGAATAATAAATATTTTATACATAAGGTAATAAGGATATTTTATCATTGTAAAAGAGATAAAGACATAAAAATGAAACATTATCAAATTTCATAAAAACCTAACCTATCTTGGAACATATTCTAACATTTTTAAAATTTATCTTAAAGACTATATTTTAAATTGAAAACTAGTTATTTTTATAGTAATAATAACATTATGCATAATAAGATACACAAAATAGGTCTAAACACTGCATATTTAAAAGATTGGATTTGTAGATGATATTTATGGATTATATACCCTCAGTATTTTACACTTGTTAAACTCAGAACTTGGTTGTTCCTCTCAATTCTGGACCTTTCCAACATTCATAAATCTCATATCTACTCTATATTGTGGCCCTTGGCCTATCTTTTAGTCCAACTAGTTTTATGGTGATGACCTAGACCTTCTATCTTAACCATAATTCTCAAAACCTACTTATCTTCCACCTGTACAAGTTCTGAATATGTACTTAGTTTCTTGATCCTTGAATACTGGCATCCTAGATAGACACCTATGTCGATATAGGTGTCTTGCTCTGACATAAGTTTCTAGTGACCTAAAGTCATCTAATTTTAAAATGAATTATATCCTAATGGTATGCTTAAGTGATTTAATGTGAGTCACTTCTCCAAAGGTATTGATATAAGTGCAAGATCAACCCTTATTTATTCACCCCCTAGCATTCAAAAGAGAATTTAATTGAGCAAAGATTTCTTATTTATTCTTTTATTCCATATCAATCATAGGTACTACATGTATACAAGTATGATTTATTGAAGGAGCAATCCAAGAGCCTTATTTTCCAATTTAAAATCTAGGTCACTATTTTACTTGATTTCCACATATCTCATGATTCACACACAATCAAACATGTAGGGGAGAATAACATCAGTTTATGTCCCTCTTCAGAGTATTGGATATGTAGGTAGTGTTCAAGATAGAGAGGTCTTTAGTTTTACCTCAAAATTATGTTCCCACAAATATATTTTCTTTAATGGTCACTATAAATATGAATAACTAGCATTTTTGTGATTTCATGAGCATCAACAATCCATCACCTAGATTTGAATACACTAGAGTGAAGGCAAGGACAACCGCAGAAGCATCCAAGTGATCATATCCTTTTTGAATATGTATTTTGTACATGACACCTACATCAAGTTCATAAATTAGAGCCAACATAAGCATCCAAGGTTGATGCTAGTGTCCACAACTCTAGAGGCACTTAATCCATAATTTGGTGACTATTCTAGAATCATCTTCTAGGCTGCTTCCTTCCCGTTCCACATCCATAACTATGCAAGGATTATAAAAAAGATAATTACATTAATTATTTGTAATTTACATATATAACATATATGTAATTATTATTTTTATATTATCTCAGCATAATGAATTTATTATATATTTATTTGCATTTAAGCATGTATTGGCCTTCTATAGAGATAGTTTATCACCCTTGTACCCTAAGATATATCTATCCCTTTAACCATAGATAAACCAATATATAAATTTTAGGGTCAAACATTTGGTGAACCCAATATTTGAACCACAAAAATCTAAGTCAATTAGGGTTTTATAGGTTTTCTATTGTTGATCTTGGATTGATATTAAATATGTGCAAGATGGACGCATCTATCACCCATTTTGGGTTCCAATTTGTCATAGTTTATATGGTTTGTTACATTTTTTGCCTTGTTAAATCTAATAATCAAATTCATGCTGATAATGATAGGCTTTTAAAGTGAAAACAACATTTGATCGCTCTTCAAAATTCCTTTTGTAATGTTATAGATCTAGTATCTATATGCCAATATACATGATTGAAACCATTTTTAATACCTAGATATCATTTGAGTAACAAATACCATCCCACACCCATTATTCACTTATGACTAATATTGTATTTCATGGTTCATGTTGTTAATAATTTAATAGGTAAGGTTGCTCAACCCATTATTCCACCTGTTAATATATAACATGTACCTCCTACACCTAATCTTGTAGTAAAATATAAGGGATATGATGTTACTGATCAATTGAGTAAGAAACATGCTAAAATTTCAATCCTTGGGATCCTAAAGTAATCTAATATTTATATCGATATTATACATGATACATTGTGTGAGACACAAGTTCCAAGTAATATTAATCCCACTTAGTTTGTAGATATCATGAAAGATTTCAAGAAAAATGCCAAGATCATTATCTTTGATCCAATATATTTACCATAAAAATATATTAGTGATCAAAATTTTACTTGGTTCATACAAGTGACCATGCAAAATAAAGGAATAAAAAGGGTGTTAATTGATAATGGATCAGGATGAAACATTTGTGGAATAAAATTCCTAACCACCATGGGTATTTGCACAAATATGATTCAAAAACAATTTATGCACATAATAGGATTTTACAGCTCACATAACCCTCCAATTAATAAAATCACATTGGACCAACAATAATTTAAACTAATTTTCAAATAATGCCTCATTCATTAAATTATAATATACTTCTGAGTAGACCTTGGATACATTTAATGGAATACGTCCCATCTACACTTCACTGATGTGTAAAATTCATACATGATGGGACCTTATTATCCATGCTTGCTAATGATGAACCTTTTAATTTTTTTAAAATGTTACATTTCAAAACTAAAGCATTCCTTCATGGTACCACCAAAATAATTGATTCCTCTTAATCACATGCACATATATGAAAAAGGTGAGTCAATTACAATGGTTCCCTAGTATTTAGATGTAAATAAGGTACAAAATATCAAAGTATGCATAAATGCGCATCAAGAGAAAGAACCATTACTAAAGGATCCAATAGTTACACAATATCTCCCTGCATTAGAGCTTCATTTTTTGGTCAATAATGAGAAGAAAGATAACCATGTTTTAGACTACTATGGTAGTGATGATGATATTGCTTATAATATGACAAATGATAAAATGTGAAAATTAAGATTTTAGCTACTTGATCATATTTTTGAAAACCTAATCAAACTTATAGGTCCTGATATATATAAAATAAATCCACTTTCAAATATATAAATTTGAATCTAGATGAGGGAAAAACAAAAATAACAAGTGAACATGTAAATACTTAGTATTCCATACATCCCTCTTGGTTAAAAACATT
Organism: Torreya grandis; assembly: GCA_037957365.1. Lineage (NCBI taxonomy): Eukaryota > Viridiplantae > Streptophyta > Pinopsida > Cupressales > Taxaceae > Torreya > Torreya grandis. Next base: position 1,061,905 of record JARHVA010005836.1, read on the forward strand.
GAGTCAACCTTTCAAGGGTCAAATGAAATTCATCATGTGAACAATGTAGATTCTTATCAAAAGGATTCATAACAAGATTTATAGATCAAAACATAATAAGATACTCTAGATATCATAATACCTATGTTACTTGAATATATAATGATTATTTTACCTTCTACCAAACATAGATCATGTAGTAAACTTATACCCATAGAAGACAAGGTACCATATTGTAGATATCATCTGATCATTAGAAATAATATCAATCAATGTGAGGATTTAAAGAAACTAATGTATAACTATAAGAATGAAGGGCACATATACATTATGCCTGACATGAGAAAAAGGCAAAATCCTCCATATCTATCACAACATAAATATCTCTCAAAACAATCAATGTATGAATACTTAACTATTATTAAAAATATTGATGGGGTGTATTTCCACCATCTCTAGTCTGATATTAATAAGTGGGATACAACTTGTGGAACCAAATTTCTCACACAATTGGGACATGTTAAATATGAACTAATATACTCTCCATTGATGATAAAATATAAAGGATACATTTAATTACTATAACCTATGGCACATGTATGGAATATTTTACCATATGGATATTAGACCATAGACCACATTTGAAACAAAATTTTAGACAAAATTGGCTAAGCAACTGGAATGCAAAGTTAGATACTACAAATATGTGTGTTAATTTTTTTGATCTAGATACATATATTTGCATAAAACAAGATGGGTATGATTATTTCATGCATCATTGGCTTTAAGTAAACCATTAGACAAAAACATTGAAGATATGGAATTATATTGCTCTCAATGTCACTATTGAATGAGATATTTCCATGCGGAATGATCTCATGAATTCGTATGATCAAAAATATTTGGAATTTTTGATATAACTACAGACATCTCTAAATAGATAGGATGTGGATAGATGTCATTATATATGGAACCTAATAAGAATTTTAGAAATTAGAGAATGGATATTACACATCAAAGCTTGAAAAAGATACATATCTTCATTAATCGTGTTAGTCTATTAAATCAAAACATGATATTGAATATACATTTTGAAATTAGAGAAGCGAATCAAAGGTGATACATAATTCATGAATGATGTACACGATTTTATTTTTCTCCCTTTTAAATTTTTTTTAATAAAATTAGACTTCAAAAATAAAATTAGGCTTATTCACATTTAATCTAATATTGGGGTTTGTTTATTTGAAATAGACCATAAATAAAGATGCCTTGACAATAATGGGTACCTATTTAAATTTTTAAAATGGGGTGTATTGTGTCACAACAAATGGTGACTCAGTGGGGAAATAATATAGATTATTTGAGAACCTAGAATCTCAATTTATGTATCATAACAAAACCATAATCCTAATCAGAAAAAAATTATGTAGACTAGTCATCTAAAAGAGACTCCAAATTCATCATGCAAAAAACTAACCATTTTCATTCCTGGGATATATGTGTGATTTTGCAAAATTTATTTTACCCCTTTTGATGAATTTTTATGGATCAATGAGTAAACACAATAGGTTTAATTTTGTCTTCTTATTTTATATACGATAATAAAGGGAATCTAGGCATTGATTTGTTACCAACCACACACACACACACACACACACACACACACACACACACACACACACACACACATAATGACTATATATGTGTGGTTGGTAACAAATCAATGCCTAGATTCCCTTTATTATCGTATATAAAATAAGAAGATGAAATTAAACCTATTGTGCTTACTCATTGATCCATAAAAAATCATATATATATATATATATATATATATATATATATATATATATATATATATATATATATATATATATATATATATATATATATATATATATATATATATATATATATATAACCCTTGCTCTACTACCAATCATATTTCCATGAATCACCCTTCCTTCATAATATTTTTTTTAGATATGGAATAAGGGTTAGGAATCAACATTGGTTGGGTTTATGTATAGGAAAACATTTTTTCAATGCATCCTTGTCAGTATGCATCCATTTCCATGTTTATTATATATCATCCAAATTTTAGAATGTAAAAGCTTAGTTGAACTTTGTAAATTAAAAGTCTTTCTAAAAGTTTCATGAGTACATCAAAGCAAATTCCAAAGGACCAATGAACTTATTCAATCCATGTAGAACTTAATTTCAGTCATAAAACATAACTCAATCCCAAAACCTTGATTACTATGAGGACAAATCTTGGTAGGTAATAATTTTGAACTTATTAAGTCATCCCATTTATTTTGGTAGGTATTTCATAATTCCATCATGAGAAATTGATTAGATTATTCTATAGTTTTAAAAAACTAATGTAGAAAGTAGGGAAACTTACTATGAAAGTAGATAGAAAAAACATGAAACTAGCCTAGGAAAACAAGAAAGATTATCATAGTAAAGTAGGAAATATAAAGTATAAACCAGGAATTTAATCTACTCCTATATTTATACCTGTGCACTTGTGGTCATTCAGAAGCATCTCCAAATGAATCAACCATGAAATAATGTTTTAAAATAAATCCTTTGACTGCAAAGGTGAGTTCATTACCTAGGATATCCTTTAGATGAAATACATTATTTCTTAGGATTTTATATATTTAGTATGGCCCAATCCATAAAGGACTAAACTTATCATTTTTCCCTTTCTTTGCATGTGCATTATCCCATATAAGCACTAGGTCTAAAATCCTAAAGGCCTTAATTTTAGATATTTTTTCAAACCACCTTTTGAAAATGTCTTGATACTTGTTAAAGCTATGTAGTACTTTATTTCATGCATCTTCAATATTAACTATGTTGAATAGTCTAGACTAGATTATTTCATCATTTCCATATAATTTTTCATGAACAGATATGTTGGAACTTTAAGAGTGATAGGAAAAACCTATTGTTGTCTATAAATTAATAGGAAAGATGAAGCCTTGATGTATTGAATATGTCCTACTTTGTTTACCCATAGTGTAAACCTCAACCATAGATTTCATTCTCTTGGTTTGTCTTGTGTTGAATTTTTTATAGCATCCATTAGATTATTTTTAGTGTACTCATCCACTCCATTCCCTTGGGGATAATAATATGATGAAAAATTGATGGTAATCTAGTCATTGCATTCCCACTCCATAATGTTTTTAGATTGGAAGGCCAAAACATTATCACAAACTAGAAAAACTAGAGTTCCAAACCTAGATAATATGTTCTCTTCTAAAAATTTGATCACATCATGCATTTTGGAGTTATTTATGGCCACAAAGTCTTTCCATCTAGTATGATAATTAGTGGTTATAAGGAAAAACTTATTGCCTACTAAATAATTTGGGTTTATCATCCTAGTAGATAAAAGACCCCATTGTGTAAAAGGGCATCCATCAATGACTAATTGTAAATTCATATCAACATGCACTTCCATTTTCCTAAATAAATAACACTTATGGCATGTCTTGACAAGGTTATGGGTAGCTTTGAAAATAGTGGGACAGTAGTATCCCATTATTAAGGTTTTATGTGTTGTTACATTTCGTAAGGGATGTCCAATTTATACCCTTTTATGTTATTTATTCAAGATATATACAACTTCCTCTTTTAAGACACATATCAAGTAGATGCCTTCATAATTCCTTCAGCATAAAACTCCCTTATTTATCATGTAATGGGTTGATGTGTGCCTAAGGGATCACATTTTTTCTCTATTCAATTCTAGGGGGCATGTACATATGAGTAAGTAGTGGATGATGTGGGAATACCATTCACCACTAGGTATTTATGTACCATTAATTTGTTAAATACAAATTTATGAATCTAAATTAATTATGATCAAAATGTTTTATTAGCATAACACTATATTTTGTACTTTGATTTCAAGATCAAATTCTTGTATTTTTACAATCCACTTTCCTCTTCTTTCACTAAATTCATTTTAGCCAAGTGTGATGTTCATGGATCAATCTAGGACAATGGAATATGTCTTATTCCTTATAATGTAGTGCATGAACTTATTTATAGATTTGATCAATACATAGATCTACTCATCCATCAAAAAAACATTTAAGTTTGAATTTTTCATATTAGTTATCATGAAGGAAATTGGATATTCATTATCATTCACCTTTTTTGTGAGTATTGTTGCTATAGTATGCCTTGAAGAAAATGAAGAAAGGTATAATTCCTTTGTAAATTTAGGGTTGATCAGAATTAGAGATAGAGTAATGGCAGTTTTGATATCCTTTCCACTCTATTTTAAAATCCTACTTCAACATGGTATTCAACATCTTGATAGTATCTACAAATCTAGTAATTAATTTCTTCACAAAGTTGATTTTCCAAAGAAATACTTTAGTTATTTCTCATTATTAGTTGGTGTTAACTAGAAAATGGCATGGATTGATTTAGGGTTAATGTAATTTTTATATTTGGTAATGACATGTCCTAATATTTTTCCTTCAATAACTCTAAATATTTTCTTCTTTAAAATTAGTGAGACCGTATACCTTATACATTTATCAAATACCTTTTATAGGTTATTTGGATGATCAAATCAATTTTTTGAAAACATTGTAAGATCATCCATATAGATGATAATTCACTTACCAATAAATCCTTCAAAGTTGAAGTCCATGTAGCTCACTAGAATGTTACTCCTGTATTAATTAGCACAAAAATCATCCTTTTATATGTAAAAGTTCACCACTTGGTAGTCAACATAATATTCATTATATCTTCTACTTCTACTATCACTTGATTATAACATTAGAATATGTCTAGGAAGGACATTATCTCCAATCCACTAACCATTTTTATTACCTCATCTAGAGAGGGTAATGTATGTTGGTCCTTTTCTAGTATTTAGTTCAAAATTTTAAAGTTGATACATAACCTAATTTATCCATTGTTCTTCCTAATAAGAACTAGATTAGCGACCCAAGTGGAATGCCTTATTAGAAAGACAATCTTAGGATCCAATAGATTTTGTACTTCTATCTAAACAAATTGATTTAAAATCAAATTTATTAGCCTTAACCATTTTATTAAGGGGTTGTGTTCTAGATTCAATGAGATAATATGTGTGATGACCTTTGGATCAAAGACTTTTAAACATTCATATGTCGAAGAAATCACATATTTTTACTCTATTAATAGATATTTCAATATCTATTTCTTAGGTTCTGAACATCTCATACAAATGTTGACATACTAAGGGCATTGGTTGGTTCTTAGGGTCTCTTTGACAAATACAGATTCAATTGTTTCAAACTATTTTTGTTTCTATACTTGTGGATCCATGTTAAAAGATCACTCTAATGAGACCATTCCCATATGTATGTGATTCTATTTTCACTTTAAGATGCCATTTTTTCCCATGTGTTTTATATTTATGGGATCAACATCATTTTTGTCTATTATCTAGGATTTAAAGACTTTAAAATTGGTCATAAATTATATGATCTACTGATCATTGTCAAATACCTAGAAATTATTCATGTTGTTTGGGATAGAGGAAAAAGGAACCATATCCATAGATTTTTTAACATCTTATAATCCTAGAGTGGTTCCAAGTTAGAAACTGAAGCCTCCATTAAATATTTTGTCTAGTTTTATTTTTTTGGAAGGTATCTAATGTTGAATGATTCAAAGTATTCAATCAGGTCCCATGCTTTATGTTTTTCAATTCTTCAAGTAAGTAATGTTATAGTGGTATTTATTTCTAATCTTGTTGATAACTAGTTCTATATCAAAATATATCCATAACTAGTTGATGTTGTACTTCAATGTGAACTGTAAGCATTGGATCAAATATTCATACTTATCTTGATTATTAGTGAAAGGGAATTTCAACATGTATGTAGTAAGATATTGTTTCCCATCTAGGTCTATCAAAGATATAAAAACACTAAAATATTGCTTAGATCTATCATAGTCAAAATGAAGAGTCCATAACTATGAACGAGCTTCAAATTCTTGTTCATGAGGCTCATGATTTGTGGTGAACATGTGTACACCTACATGTGTCGATGAAAAGTCACCCTTGTCATTATTGGCATTATATTTCTTAATTAGGTACTTCGTATTTGGTTCTCAATCTACTTGAATTTTATTAGCTACCCCCTTCCAAGGAAGCCACATGTGTGATAAGTCTATTACCATATATCCATTCAATGTCTTTGACCAAACACAACTCAACAACAATCCATAGGATTTTGGAATGTCATAAACTAAATGTCTATTTACTATTTTACACATATCTCAAAGGTAAGATGAATGTTTACATTTGTCATCTCTCCAATGCATTTCATAAAGGAATTATGTAGTTTTAAGACCACTCTTTAATATTTATCTGGGGTGAAACACAATTTCTTGTATACAATTGTGGGTGTCACATTGGTCAAGGCACCTAAGTAAACTAAAACATTATGCACATTATTACTAAACATTATAATGATTAACATACAATATGGTAATTTAGGATTATAATTATAAATGATCACATTTGTTTGTGCATCTTTTGATTTATTAGTGGATGATCTACTAGTTAGGGCTTTGATAAATAGCTCTCTAGGTTTGGTAATCTAAGATAAATCAAGTAGACTAGTATTTTCCTTAAAATTCTTCATATATTTGACTATATTTTACCCTCATTTATCATATGGCTCTATACTTTGAAATATATCATTAAATTTTATATGGGGTATATTATTGTTTGCCTTAGGATAAGGAGGAGTAGTAACATTGTTTTCGAAAGGCATTAAAGTAGTAACAAGCTACTAATTACTCATTATTTAGTTGTTCATCTAAAAATAATTAAAGGCATGGATTTCATTTGTGTTAGCTTAAGGTTAATTTTTATAACTTAACTTATTTTTGATGGGAATACATATTGAAGCCATATTAAATATAGGAATAAAGAGTGACAGAGTGACTGGATATAGATATATTATGATGTACCAGAGTCATATCTCATATGTAATGGATATAGATATAATAGTCAATTATTAGCTATGAGATAATATATATAGAAGGGGGAACTTCCCACTAGAAATGGGAAGTTATATGTTTCAAATACCATTTATATACTGGAAGGAATTTGATCCATGGAAGAAGATGGATCTAGATTATTTATAAATCCTTACTTTTTGTCCATCTAATTCTTAAAAATATAAAAGGTAGTATATAACTCTATGCAATCTAACTCACCATGTTGAGTTGTGATATGGAACTAACACCAATTAGGTAGTTTTTATTACATGATGTTTATCTTAGGCCCCTTTTTAGAAGGCTTATTTTTAGTGTTGTTCTTAATTCTATTGAATGACATGTATCTTTGGAATTTAAAATTTTGATTGGTATTCTAAACCATGGTGTTTTTCATTTGATTATTAATTCCCAAGAACTAATTACTTAGATTCCATACCATTAATTAGATAGAATCCAATTCTTATTTTATACAATCAAAATTAGCACCTTTTATAGTAGTAGCATTCACTAGTATCAATGATTAGTTCTAATTATGGTGATTACATACAACTATAAGATATTTCAAGAAACCAAGATGTTGATTATGTGGATCATAGGTCAAAGGCAATTGGGTATACACATGGTTTTGATTTTGATCCATAATAGTTTGATTAACATTTGGAATTTAGTTGAGAGATGGAAAATTAGGACCAATATTGGGTGGACCTAAGGCTTGTAAGTGGGGATTCAACTAATTATAAATTTTAATAGATATTTCATAGTCTAAAGGTATCATGGTACTATTAGGCTTCATGTGTAAAATAATGGTTGTCATAAAATCTAAAGCATTTTTGTATATCTCAAGGGTTAATGCTTTGTTGGGATTACAATCAATGTCAACTCAGCTATACATCTTTTGGAATATTGTGTTAAAGGCTCTAATTTTATTAATGGATTATCTCTTCATTATTTTAAAGTGTTGGTAAATGATTCATCAGTTATTTAACTATACAAACTTTTCCAAAAAGGTATTTTGACACTCATTCCAATATGTAATCAAATTTTTTAGAATATTGAGGAACTAATCATAAGTAACATCTTGAAAGGTAAAAGGGAAGAGTATACATGTCACATATTCATGAGTTACATTTAATATCATTAAATAATTATATAAATCTTATATGTTCTCTTCAAAAGTCTCGCCTCCCAAGGGAGAAAAGGAAGGAAGATTCTTTTTAGGGTTTATAGGAAAATCATGCATGTCTCTAGTGATAACAATGGAAGAGCTAGATAACCAAACAAGATTCATTGTACTTGGATTTTAATAGGCTCTTCTAATTAGGGAGAAGGATCATATACAAAGTAATTTTAAGATGCCTCTATCTAACCTAACATTTATATGGATGTCCAATGGCTGGAATAGTAAGCTAGTATCTAAGGTGGACCTTGATTGTCTTATTGTATATAAAATTCAACTCAAGAGATATTTTCAAAGAAATGAAAAAGGTGTCCCTCATTATATTTCCAAATAAATTCATGTTAATGTGGGTTTTATACACACTAGGGAACCTTATGATTTATCCTTTAAATTTTTATGATTAGTGAAGGAATAATCACTTCAAGGCATGCGTTATAGGGTATTGGGTTTTGTATTCAAATTATTGGTAGAATAATGGTGATTGGAGTCATTATTTGCATTATATTGTTCATATATGACATAATTCTAGACCTAATTGAGATGGATAGATGGATGGTGAGTCTAACCTAAGGTGATCTAGATAAAAAGAAAACTCGAAAAGAAGGCATGTGAGTCAAAATAAGATGAAACCCTTCTAAACTATATCTTGAACTAGGGGTTAGACATATAGTCAAGAAAATAATGCTTGATGAAAGTTATTGTTATCACACAAACAATAAAAAATAGTCGAGTGTCCAAGGAAAAAAAATATAATGAATTTCAATACACATAATCAAAGGTTTATTCATTTGGAACATTGTAATTGCACATATACAATGGGATATTATGATTACTACACACAAATAATTTAAATCAACTACTTCACTATATGAATAATTGTATCAAAAGAAAATTTAAATACAATTCAAAGACTAAAATACCATAATGATGGAACTTCTTCAATGAATCAAAAATTTGGAGAATAAAAATATTTGCACATCAAAACAAATTGCATAACAACCTATAGGATTTATTATTTATCTCAATATCCAAAATTATCTTCCCTTTGAAATTAGGAGGATACAAGTATATATAATGTTGGGATGGAGTTGTTACATCCTCTATGAATAATTCTAATTTTATAACTCATGCACATTATGAATGTCTAGGATACAAAATAAAATAGATGGCTCAAATTAAATAATTATAATATAAACATATACATGGTCAAAATAAAGTCAATATCTAAGTCTTCATAACAAAAACATACATGAAAATATATATTCATATTTAATTATGATGCCTTCTTAACACTACCTAAAGAAGGAGACAGTATACTCGACATGAAAGCTAAAGTAGTAGAAGGCACTATAGGTAAATGATTTTTTGATGTATCCATTATTGTCTATAGAGTACTAGTAAGATGAGAAGGACCATGCACTACATGATGAAATGGCCCTTGAAGTTGAACTATAAATCTTGGTATTGGCTAAGCAGTACACACAATATTGGTATCCTCTTTAATTTCATAAGAAGCCTTAAAATTTTTGTTGATAATATAAATATAAAGCATAGAAGGTTAAATATTTTACTAATTTCACACATTAACCTTTTATGCTTAGATTCAGAGGATATAAATCTAGCATTGAGTACCTCTACCTTAGTTGATTTATCCTTTGAAAAATTGATGAGTTGTAGAATCTCCTTGCTAGTTTTATATACAATGTCCTCAAACTCCACTTTGAAACAATCAACATCTACTTTGTGAAGTGCATCAAAATTGGTCTTAGTTTATCAACTACCCTATGAAGGTGTTTTAAGTTTTTAGGACTTAGTCATGTAAATCTTAGATTGTTAAAGGGGTTGGGTATAAGGGGTAAATTTTGAAAAATATTACAAATAGATATATCAATCTAATTTAACTTAAATCTAAGCACAATGCGAAGATTAACATATATGTAATGAAACAAGAGTTGTTGTAGGTCAAGAGGGCTAGAATAAGATTTAAGATCTGTCAAGAATCTTTTGTTCTTGAACTTGTATTTAAAACTACCTTTGGATGATAGCATGGTTGGGAGGATAGTAACATTGTAGGGCTACTATCTAAGTTTTAGCACTAATGCCCTTCTATGGAACTCTACTTGAGACTTCCATGGATGTTGTGGGATGGTTTGAGGGACCTATAGGTGAGTTTTGATATTTTTATTGTCTATTTATGTCACTATTTTCCCAAATATTCTCCAAAACCTCATGAATACCTACACACATGAAACATCAAAAAAATGAAATACAAAAAGAGAGAAAATTTGGGTTTTGGGATGTCATGATTGCACAATGTAGAACCCCTATTGTCCTTATCATTTCCTACATTAACCCCAATGATAGGGGTCTCATATTGCATGTAGTTCTCCCTTAGGGAATGTGTATAATCAATGTTCATGATATACTAGAATAAATTTTAGTTACGCCCTTCTTTGATCAAGCATGTAATTTTATGTGTTATTATTGAATAATATGCAATGTGCTAAGTTATACTATTAACTAGTTTTATGTAATTATGTGCCAAAGTAGTAAGTTCTATATGTAAAATGACTTTTGAGGCTCTTTATATATAAGAAATTTTGATTTGAATGTAAGACCCATGTTTGCTAGCTGACAAGACACAAAATAAAGATAGAATCATAAGACAAAACTCAAGGAAGGGTTATGACCCAAAACATGCTAAAAAGTGATATATGGACACTAGCACTAATCTTGGACACTAACACACTATGCTAGTGTCTAGGACCGTGCTAGTATATTAAGACCACAAAATTGAGTAAAAATTAGGAAAAATAGGCTAAGGACCCCTTATTACTAGGATGGGATGACATACGACCATTGGGGGTGCATCAGATAGGATAAACATGCCATTAAAAAGATCAAGAGACCCAAAGTTACCATGCAAACAAGACACACATTCATCATTAAGACATTCTCATGAATGACCAAAAAAATACATAGTACTTTCAGTTGCTTGACAAAATTAGGGTGTGTATATTCCCATACTTTTTATTATATTAATGTAATAAAATGGAAGTACTAGAGTAAAAGGAAGAAAAACATGTTTTCACTTACCTCTATGATCAATATGTGTGGATGATGTATGTGCTCTAGGCTTGGTTCATTTCTTGGATAGAGAAATGGATAGGAGATGGAATGTTGTATTTAAAGAGGAAATCCATAATGTGGATGCCACATGTACTAAATTTGAATGATGAACTAAATTATGAGGATCCAAAATCTATTTTGTCCCCACCCTAATATGTGAACTGAGTCATGAGAGGTATATTAAAGTGTGTAAATACAAGCCCTACTTGCCCACACTATGGTGTGTAAACTAAATTTGAGAAGCAATCCATTTGAAGGTCAAGATGGTTAATATACCTTCATAATATGGGTCAAGTGATAGACTATGGATAAAATGTTGCAGTCAGATATATGACCCAACTTGGTGAAATCATGGGTACATTCTTATGACAATATAAGTGTATATATGATAATCTATGCATAGAAAATGGTATATTCTACCATCCTATCTATATAACCTAGTGAAATTATTTGGGATCAAAGATAAGTTCTATGCATCATGACCCAACCCATGATATTTGGGTAATGTAACTATGTGCCATGTGTACAAAATGTATCTGAATAGGGATGACATACTATGTACATGCCCCCATAGTCATAATCTGAGTTTAAAATTATGTCAAAACCGTGTGTAAAATCTAAGAATGTAAACTAATATCTGAAAAGATCATGGAAAATTATAAATATGATTAAACATATGTTTCTAAATATATGAACAAATATGTCTATCTAAATATTAAAGTTAATTTGAACCAATCAGATCCAATATGAGCCAATCTAAGTCAATCTATGTGTTTGAGCCAATATGTGTATCTTAATCAATCTATGTATCCTAAATCAATTTGTGTATCTAATTCATTTTATATATGTGTATTTGAATCACTATATATTTGTGTATTTGAATCACTATATATCTAGGTATTTAAATCACTATATATCAGGGTATCAAAAGCACTATATATCTTGCAATCTGAATCGGTGTGAATAGTGTAAGTATGCCCCCTTTTGGTGAGAGAGTCAATACTATGGTAACAGTGTTGAACCAAAAGTGATTTTAGTAAGCATGTTAATGATAGATATCATTTTTAATATAAACATATGATTTATTATTTTGACTTTTGTAGGAGAATTATTTTGGAAACTATGACTAGTATAAGATTTTGGCCTATAGTGGCTTTGTTAAGGAAACATAGGTTTTTTCACTTTGTGGAATCAATTTGACTATAATAGTAGTGTAATTAGAATTTTGTGGTGAATATCATGACTAAGTTATATGCATAAGAAATGGATTGAAAATTAGAGCTATAGTTCATAAGATATCATGTTTGGAAGGATCTAGTATTAGTTAGCAAAATTAGTGTGAATATTCAACCTTAGGTAGGTTCTATTTTTAAAATATGGATAAAATAGTTTGGTTGATTGGTTTGATAATCATTTGAATCATTTGACTTGAGATACATTATTGTTCTAAGCTTAGAGACATGATGAGAAGATGATGAGTGAATGTGACCCATTATGAGGAGGTGGAGGCAGTCATCAAAGCCAGGAAAGAGATACCTTGGTAAGGGAACTATCATTTTCCTTGTTTTTTCCATATTTATTTCTTGTTTCATCATTTTTATTGAAAAATTGGTAGTTTAGGGCTCTTTTTCATGGATTTTTCTAGTGTCTGATGCTACAGTGCTACTGTCCTAGGTACAATGCTATTGTCCAACACTACTATACAAGGTGCAGTGCTAGTGTCCACTAGTGCTAATTTCCCTAGTATTAATTTTTTTAAATGATTAATGACTATTAATTCATGCTTATTTATCCTTCATAGATGTTATTGTCATATTTGTGTGTGTTTTGTAGGTAAATGCATGCATGAGGGAGTATCAGAGTAGTCGAATGATGAAGTGTTTATGTGGACTACCCTTGATAGATGTTGAGATGGGAATGATCAATAAACATGGCTTGGTCCATGTGGCATCACTTTTTGTAATGACCTGGGATAGCCATATGATGATAACATTTTGAGAGAGGTGGAATGTTGATACTTTACATTCTAGTTTCCTATTGGGGAGATCATTGTGACATTAGAGCATGTTTATAGGATATTGAGATTGTCCATTACTAGTTAGAGAGAAGAATTACATGAGGCTGTTGGGGATAGAGCTATAGATCAAACCACTAGGTAATTTTAAGCTATGCCCATGGGGACCCATCAACCAGGGTGTAATAGTGATGTGTTGTTGTGCTTGAGTATTACAGTTAATATTCCATGGTTGTAGAAGTTTTTATTAGTGTTATTGGCTTCCTTCATTTTTGTAGATGGGATTGGGGTATTCATCTCATACATATTACATGGTATAGTGAAATACATATAAGATCATGGGACCATATACTCTTGATATTTCACTATGCTATCCTACTTATATCTTTATTTTTACTATTTCACCTAAGAATTGTGTGAGGGTAGCATTAGGCCTTCAACATTATTGAATTTGTGGGATTATGATCATATTATAGTGGCTAGAGTGGAGGTGTTTCTATTGATGGATTGGGATAACCCATATATTTTTAAGGAGAGATGGACTAGTATGACAACATATATACTTGAGGAGAATGATTCATTTCCAATAGTTGTTGTATCGATTGGTAGACAGAGACATTATTTAGAGACCCTACATGGCATTTCATCAGTGGCCTAAGGATGGATGCAACTGAGGCAAGTTTGAGTGAGTTGATGATTACATGAATGTTAGGTCAATGTATTTAACATACTTAATATGAATAAATGATAGAATAAATTAGTATTATCTAGGATGTGCCACCTATACCATTGATGTGGTTGAGGAGTTATCGAGTACCAATAGACCCTGATAATAGGCTAAAAACTACAACTACTAAGTTGGTTCTAATTCTGGCGATGTAGAAAGATATAGTTGTAGATTTAGATAATGTAAATGACATAGGAATGAATGATGCCTACATACTATGGTTGAGGTAGAATAGATGGCCACCACTATTTCCTATAGATGGTGTTATCATGCAGGAGGTATTAGATTTGGAGCCCATTAGGGTAGTTAAGGTTACATTGTAATTTGTGTATTTGTATGTTTTATTTAGTTTAGTTATTGAATTTTCAAAGAAAAAATCTAATGCACTATTTTGGTATGGGTAGGTCTAGGAGATGATGAGTATTAGGAGATAATTATTAAGGCTGCCATACAATATCTGACATGACATATCCCTAATGATGCTATGGATAATGGGATAGTGGAGAAGGCCAGAAGAGTTATAAGATTTCATTGATATCTATTTGATAAAATGTCCATTTCCAATATGGACTATAGGAAAATAACTATTGATAGGGATGAGACATGTGTGAAACTATAAAAATAAGGTGTGCTCACACCTGATGATCCAGGTGGGCTAGGTGGTAGGGTCATGGATTAATACATCTGTCTATAAGGAGAACATGTAGAAGTGGTGGAAGAGTTGGTATTATTATGGGATATAGAGGATAAGGAGATCTTGATCAAGATCTAGAGGGGATGCGAGGGCATCTAGTTCTAGTGTTGATGTATCTGAGAGTGAAAGTGATGAGGATGGTCTTGGTGACCAAACTCTTATTATTGAGTGATTGTGTATTATTGTATTTAAACTTGTTTCTAATTTTATATATATATATATATATATATATATATATGTATATACACACACACACACATATATATATATACATACATATATATACATATATCTATATATATGTATGTGTGTGTGTGTGTATATATATATATATATATATACACACATATATATATACATATATATACATACATACATATACATACATACATACATACATACATACATACATACATACATATATATATACATATATATATATATACATATACATATACATATATATATATACATATATATATATATATATATATACATATATATATATATATATATATATATATACATATATATATATATATATACATATATATATATATACATATATATATATATATATATATATATATATATGTATATATATATATATATATATATATATATATATATAAACATTTTGGTACATGGGTACTGTGTCATTTAGCATATTAACTAGTGGCACTATTTACTTGAGTAAGTGTTTTGGTTGTATTTATTACTTATGTTTTCATATGTGGATGCATTTTTTGGGCTATGGAATTATAACTAATTTATCATATGTGTATGGTGCTAGGGCAGATATTTATATTTGATTAGTAATTTTAGTTGTTAGTTATATCATAATATAGCTAAGTGTGAATCATGTGATTATGGGTTGCACTATCTGAATCCATATGACATGGTAAAAATGTGACCATACTACTCATGTTATGTAGGCATAAAATTAGACTCTAAAAAATGTTACTGTTCATGGTTCACTTCTTATAGTTAGATCTATGGACTCTATAACAAATAGATTAATCAACTGTCATAATGAAATTATGCTATGATCTCTATGATTTTTGCCAAATATCTTAATTAGTAGTTAAACTAGAGTTGTGTTCTAATCTATATGATTTTTTCTAAATATCTTAATTGGTAGTTTGACTGGAGTTGTATTATAATATCTATAATTGTTTATAAATATCTTGATGGGTGGTTAAACTAAAGTTATGCTCTATTTTTTATTATTATTTTCAAATCTCTTAATCGATAGTCGAACTAAAGCTATGCTCTAATCTCTATGACTGTTTCCAAATATCATAATTAGTACTCAAACTAAATTTATGCTCTGATTTCTATGATTATTTATAAATTTCTTAATTGGTGGTCAAACTTAAGCTGTGTTCTAATATCTTTTATTGTTGCCAAATATCTTAATTAGTAGTTGAATAGAAGTTGGTGGTGTTACTAGTTTCCATTCTTTTACCATGATTATATAAATAGGTTGCTATATGTAAATTGGTTGCCATATATACAAAATCTATGGTGGATGAGATGTCACATAAGTAGGTGTCCTAGAAACCACATGGCTTGTACGATGAGTAACTAATAGTTCCTTGAAAGGAACATCCTAGGATAACTCACTCATAGAGGAGTGTGATCTAGGAGAGTGTGGAAAAGGAGATCTAAATTCATCCTACGTGAATTATATCATGCCTTTGTCAACATAATGGTTAATATGATTTTTGAGTGTATAATAACTATTATCCCAATGTCCATTGATTCTATGATAGTTGAAGTATGGTTTGTTTCTTACTCTATACAAATGATGTGTTGGATGATGTTGAATTGGAGGAAGGGTGATCATTCCTTTGGCTAGTAATGTAAGTACTATATCATGAGGCCTATCTCTATCTAAAAACTGTTTGGCCCTATTGTGTGTATCATGTTCTACATCAACTATAAGAAATGTTGTATAAATTTCTTCTTTACCTTTATTGAGTATCTTTATTGGTGGATTATGTTACACTTTTTACTTACCCATAGGTGGATTATGTACTTATACCTAATTGGATGACTATGCATGTGGGAGATCTAAATCTAAATCTATCTTTAAATCTATCTCAACTAGTCCCAACTTCTTATCTAATGCCATAGCTATGTTACATATATAATAGAATGATTCGGATGTCTCATAAAGTAATTTCTCCTTGAGAGGGAAAATGAGAAATCTATAAAAAATGTATTGTACCTCTAAATCAATTAACTGATAGATCAACTATTTAATGCATGATTTAAACTGTAGAATGTAATTACACATTGTTTCTGACTTAGCTTGGTTTAATGAAGGCAACCTCTCATATGTGACTTGAGGTCATTTATTATATATGTAGTGCATGAGGAAGACTTATTATAACTCATCATATATATGTAGTGAACCACTAAGAACTTAATTATTAAACTAATTTAATGCCTCACCCTCTAGAGATTATGAAAATAATTGTAGTAGAGTCAAAATGCTAGTGACATATGCCATGGCTTTCCCACAATCTTGAATATGAAATTATGGGTATCCATGTCCATCTAACTTCAATAATATTGGTATCTAAAAAGTATTTGGTAATTTTGTAGTGAAGATTCTTTGCGAGATAGGGTATTCATAAATTACATTGGAATCAAGTTGAGTGGTATGATTTAATTTCCAATGTGAACTAGTGTACTTATTATTGTAAAGCACCCATGACATGCATCAAGGAGATTATCTCTTGTAAAGGTATATTAACATCATCAAGGAGTTAATTTAATTCTTTAATCTTGTTATTAATTATAGCCATTGGTACACTATATTAGGGATAGTTGGTTTGTTCTCCATAACCTTTGGATAGGTGATAGCTTGGACTTGATGAGAGGGAAATGGGATATCATCCTCATGGAGGTTATAATGAGAAATGGGTTATAATTTAGTAAGGTGGGTTGAGGTAGATTAATTGATATGTCTTATTTTTTTAAGTTTTCAAATAAGTATCATATGCTAATGGACTAGAAGATACATTATTATCATGTGATTGTAAATTTTGTAAACTATGAACATAAGTATAAGTTATCTTTTGTTTATCTAAGGGAATATTATCATTTGAACTAGAATTTGATAAGAATCAATTTGAACATGAGAGATAGGTGAAGTAGGGAGAGAACTAAAATGACTAGATTCAATGTCCTCTTTATAAAAACCATTGTAATTGTCATTATTCTAAGGTTTATCAAAATCCGAGTATAATTTACTAGTAGAGGCAAGAGTAAAAGAATTTTCATTTTCATGTTCACTAAGAGAGAGTAGAAGAAGATTTTAACATTTT
>JARHVA010005837.1:0-147500 GCA_037957365.1 Torreya grandis
TTGATGCAAGATGACTTAGATTAGAAAAGTGTATGTTTTGGTTACTTTCTTGGTCTCAAGTGTAGAATACATCTAGTTGGAAGTCATCAATCAATTTGGTTTAACACCTCCCTTAGATTAGTTTTTTTTTCAATCATCTTTCTCCATTTTCACCCCTGACCCCTGCAAGTTTAGTTTGAGGTTAAATCCTATGCGGTACATCAAGGGAGTTAGCCATATCTAGAGACTCACCTCATTCCTTAAGTTTCCCACAAGCCTAGAGATGATTCCATTGTGCCACTTGGATTAGGATAGATTTTTATCTCTTTAAAGGGTGTAAATCTAAGTGAAAATAGTTTTTGGCATGCCTGATAAGAATCTTATTCCAAGAGATTGAAATATTTTTGGTGTTGTCTCTCAACAATCAACCTTTAGAGGTATTTTTCAAGCATCAATGGCGACTCTGAAGACATATCAACTGGTTAAAAATCCTAGGTTATCCTTTTAATATTGATGGTGACATGTTTTCTTTGTGTGTTTTTATTTCAATCAAGATCTATGGCTGAATTTTGTGTTGATTTCTTATTTACACAAGTTGGTGAGACATTTCAAGCTTGTGCCATTCCCTATAAGTCCTTGTTAAATCTTCTCATTACCCTTACTATCTCTAATATTAATTTCCTTATCCTCAATATGATCATATCTAACCCATGAATGATTTTTACCAGTCCTATGGTCAACCTTCTCAATGTCTTGTTCATAGGCAACCTAATCCTTTCTCTAATCAACCCATTTCCACCTTCAAACAAGCACTTCTGGGATACAAAAGGTATATATTGGAGCTTGATAATATAATGAGATGTGGTTAATGGATCCCGAATCATTATATACATCAAGTGATAAATCTATTAGATTTATTCAAGAAAGAGTGGGTATTTATTGAAAGAGCTAATTAACAAAGGCTCATGAGTGATATGCTAAATGCGATCAGTTTGATTACATCTTTGGAAGAGAAGATAAACATTCATGAGAGGCAGACTTACCAAGTATATCAACCTTCATACCCACTTCATAAAGTTCCCTATTATCCATACATAACCCCTACTAATGAGCCAAATCAAGTCTATCAAAGTCATCTTTTTCCCAATCAGTTGAAGGAGAGAGTTGAAAAGAGAAATCTTGTGTTTGAGGTAAATCTTGATATACAAATTGAGTTGGTAAATATGCATATGCAATAGTCCATGTTGGTAGAAAAGGAATTGGAGTTTAAACGCTCATTTTCATCTCACATTGCATCCCAAAAACCTCAAAAGGAGACACATAATTCCAATTTCCTAAGTTGGAGTAAGATAGTGGAGTCATGGTAATAGAAGGAGGAGAAAAGCCTTGATCAAGAGTGTGAAATTTAGAAGACATCTAATCCTAATATCCTAAGCTAGAGAAAAATATTAGAGTAATGGGTAAATAAATAAGATGGAAGCATTGTCAAAGAGTGTGAAGTGGAAAATGGAGTTGATAGTTTTAAATCCCCTTCCATCCTTCCTCAAGAAGCTTCTTGTGTTCCATGGTAGCCCTCATGTACTCCTTATCAGATTTAAGAGAGAATTTTCCAAGAGAACATAGCCAAGTAAATAGAGGAGATAGAGAAAAAAACAAAAATACTAATTCAAGGTGTGTTGGAAGGTTTAGACCAAAGAGAAGATCCTATGCTTAATCACACCCCATATCCCCTCCCTCAAGAGCTTCCAAAAGAGCCTCCTACCTTGCATTCTCAATCTAATTTAGAGTTTTATGTGCCACCTCCACCAAATAGTTCATATTATCCTTACCCCATTACCATTTTCTTTGATGGGCCTATGGTATGGGGAAAAAAGGAGGATTGGATGGTTGATAAAGAAGAACTCTTTATTGAAGAAAACCTGCCTCCTTAGAAGCCTCTTTGGGCTAGATCAAATGATTTCAAGATGCCTAATCTTTGAATCACCATGAATGAGGTTGAATAAATTTAATCCCTTGATAAAATAAATCAAATTATGATAGCTAATGTTCAATTTGAAATCCCTCAAGAGATCTTAAGTGATGAAGAGAAGGTAAGTTTTTGTGTTGAATGTGTTTTCTTGGTTGTTGACGAAGAATGTTTTCTTTGTGTTGATGAACCTATCTTGAGAGAGGAAAATAAAGAGGAACATGCTCAATTATTGGATGATAAAGAGGACATCATGAGTGTTTATAAGGAAAAAATAACCATAGGGACTTCCTTTTGTGAATAAAAGTACAATTCATAAGATTGTTCCTCCATATTTGAAGTGGAATGTGATATCAATAAGGGGAACACTTTCAGGCCATCCCTCAAGAAGTGGAAGTATTGAGAGATTTTCATATGATAAAGATAGATTAATTAACAATAGAATATGATCTAATTAAAGATAAAGAAAAGGTGATTTTTTGTGTGAATATTTTAGAATGGGTTGATAAGGAAGGATGTCTTCATTTTTCCAAATAGGAAGAAATGATCATTAAATTTTTTCTCACTTTGTAAGATACCAAGGATAGGAAAGGACAAGTTCTTAATCAAATTTTAGATGAATTATTTGCAATAGTTAAAATAGGCTATACTCCTCTTCAAGGAGGCTATGATCTAGTAAAATATGGAGAAGGTAGCATTGATACTTAAATAAATATACAAATGGAAAATAATCTTTCAAATCTATCCTTTCAAAAAGCATACACATTTCATGGTGGCATTTTTAAATTCATCAAGATGGGATATCACCATCTCAACCATTTTGGAGAAACGCAAGAAATCTTGAAGGATGGAATAAGCTCCTATTGGCCTCAATCTTCTAAGGAACATGAAACTACTCCTCTTGAAGCCATGCCTACTAAGGATAAACAAGTTGATCATGAGATAAAGAGAGGGAAACAATATGAAGTATGTGAACATGTTCAATATGAATATGTATTCATTAGATACATATTAAGGATGATCTACTTGAGATTAGATCGAGTAAAGTGCTAAGGAAGAGGTCTAATCCATAAAGATTTCAATCCCAAGAGAAGATGCTTGGCACTATGTTTCATCCCACCATGAGGATAATTTAAGAAGTTTTCTTTTTGATCCAGGAAAGGAGTTGTGTTTAGTTACTACTTGTGTATAGTAGGTTGTTTCCTATTTACCCCAAGTACTCAGATCACGTGTGTACGTGTTTGCTTTCCTTGTTGTGTGTGTCCTTTACTTTGTGTGGTTAAAGTAGTCATTAATTGTCTTATCTTGGTTAAGGTTTATAGTCAATAGTCAAAGATTTTATTATTTGTATTATTTCTTATATGATTCCATATTACTAATGGACTAATAATTCTATTGGTCTAGTTAGTATAACAGGCATGCTACCCTTATGAGTCACCAATTTATTGACCAAATTTGACTTTTTAGTCCAATTAGGGAACCTATAGGTAAAATATTGACTTTATAGGTATATAATGGGTATAAAAGATTTGAATGAGCTATTTTATAGGTTAATTGATGTCAAATAATGTTATATTATCTTTGGTCAATTAGTTTGTATCTCTATTTATCATTTTTGGGTCATTTGAGGGGTAAAAATAGCACATTTAATGATTTATATGAGTTTATTGGAAAATTTGAAAGTTTAAAAACATTATGTGATTCCCCATGTGTCATTATAAATTTTAGATAAATATTTTTAACTAAAATATGGTAGGTTGCTCAGAAGAAAGTCAATTATGTTAGGAACGAAAGAGAAAATGGCACTTGTATGACCTCCCTCAAAAGTGTGCCAATTGTAAAAAGTGTAAATGTGACTATCAAGATTCCTCTAACCCATATCCTTTCTTTTTTTTTTGATCTTGAGATGTCATTTCTAATCGAAAACCCTTCTAATACATTTTTGCCAATGGAATATAGAAGTGACACTCATGGTTTTGCTCGGTACAAACAACATAGGTAATCTTAGGACAAATTTTTTTTGGAGATGGTAGTAAACTTAAGAAGATACATTTTAATAGTAACAAGTTTGATAATGATCAATTGTTATTTATGAATCATTCATTATAAGTTGACTTTCCAAAACTATTTGCTAATCTCTATACCCTTATAGTTTTCTCTTGGTTTGAATAGCTCCATATAAACCAGTAGTTCATGTTTATTCCAAATTATTCTAGAATATTTATATAACACTTATCATTATTAGTTTCAAGTTTTATGTTTCTTTTATTAGATAATAACCTTGATATTGTAGATTGGTCTCTTTTGAGTGCAATGAGCAGTTTCACCATTTTCAAGAACTTCATGATTTTAATGTGACTCTAAGGGGTTGTGATAGGTTAAACATTGTTATTTTATAACATTATTTCAATATCATGTCATATAATTTTCTCTCTCCATAATAATATCCATGAGAACAAATTTTTTGAGTGTTATACATTAATGTGATAGAAAAGTGAGCTTTCAGGTGTTTTCAAGGAGGTTTCTCAAATGTTGAAAGGGATGTGTTTAATTTTTTTCTCAATTATTTTATAATGAGGATTATGTATTTGAAATTATGGAGAAAATTATATAACTCACAATATGCCTAAAGACAATGAATATTACACATAGGTTGTGCACTATCTATACTTCAGATTGCACATCTACAGGTGACAATATAGAGAGGAAGAAGCATGATAGTGAAGTTGAAACATGTGAATAAAACTCCCTTGGAGTCTTTATGTGATAAAATGACCATATAAGACTTCACTTTAAATATTTAATTACTAAACAAGTTAATAATTACCCTCAAACACAAGGATATTGAGTTTAGGGAAATAGTTCACAAAAATGGAAAATAGAGGGTCGAGGGCTTTTGTAAACCTTTCCAAACATGCCTCTTAAGGGTTTAAATGCATATTAAGGAATAGGTCATGTATTAATTATATAGTAAAATACATATACCAAGAATAAATAACAATGGAGGAATGGAGATTAGTCTTTGAGGGACTCAAAATCATACTTTTATGTATTGTGAGTAGATAATGATATTTATAGTTTCAAGTTCAAAAGGAGACTTTCTTCCCCCAAGGATACATATTGACCTTTATACCATGTTTAAATGATTCAAAATGGTTAAAAATGACATATAGAGCCTAAATTATCATCAAAGAGAGATGACAAGTGTTTTTTGGCCTCTATGCTCACCCTTAGTTTGTACATATGACCTTAGTAAGCACCAATAGCTAAGAAGAGTGCTAGTGTCTTAGTCAAGTTTTTGGTTGGTTATCTAGGCCATCCATGATGATACCAAGGTTAATGAAGGTGAGATGTGGTTATTAAGCTTAGAGTAAAGTATTTTCATAATCACGAACAAGTCTCAATAAGATAAAACAACCTACATGTAGGGGTAAAAGGCATGTCTCAGTCGACAGGGGCAATGAAGGCTCAATTGGAACATAAAGTACATGGGAAGGGATCAGAACATGAAAAAAAAGATAAAATTACTTGATAAGGTTTTTGAATATTGTCATCAGAACCATGATGATGAGTTGTGTCATTGATCTTCATATATACCTTGGTGTCCATACACAGGCTTGCATTAACATCTATAGTTGTGAATAAGTTTAGTGACTTAGTCGATGGTATTTGATAGTGTCTTATCCATAAAATTTTAATATAATATTGATGATAGTGAAAACATATGTTGATAACCTATAGAAGTGTTTAAGGAAGGTTTTAAGCACCTTGGTCAACCCCAGTCAAGACATCAAACACCTATAGCCATATGTTATCTTAGTCAAGTAGTGGAGGGCTTAATTTTAGTCTAAAGTGCATGTAGCATGCTTGAGATATGGATTAAATATATATAAATATTCTCCATTACTATTAAATATTCATGAGCTCGAGGATAAGTTAAGTAACCTATAGGCAATGTCTTTTAGAGGGGTAATTTAAACCTATAGGCCTTATAACAGAATTAGTCAACAGTGGTTATAGGTAGATAGTGAAAAAAGGTTTGAATATTCTTAAATTTGAAAATAAAAGATGAGGATAATGAACCTAAACAATAGTAATGACATTAAGATAAGGAGAGGATGGGTCTTAAAAAGATGCTAAAACACAGTATACTTGCATAAAACCCTACATAGTCTACCCTTAAAAGAACCAGTCTTGGAATTTGTGGTTTTGAAGGGTTAGATCATGTAGTTAGGAACTAATTTTTTGTAAATAACATCCTAAAAATTTCAGTAACCCCATCCATGACTTCATTTTTATGAGGAAATAGGGTAACACCTCTCTATTTTGTCTTAGAGGTAAAGCACTCTTGAGGAGCTAGAACCCTACAATTTTGAAGGAAGGTAATAAATAAATGAATAAGAAGTTTTTTAGACACTTTAAGTGGGTTTCTGAAGTTAAATCACACCCATAAAAACATGGTAAACCAAGAAATAAAATGGGAAACCAAATAGGGTACTCCATAGTCCTAGGTTTGTAGTCAAACCTAATGGGCAAAATCAAAGCCTAAAGGGAAAATGAAGAGCAACTTTCATTTATAATATGGAATTAATATTATAGTGAGTTGGAATATGTAAAGGTTTTCATTATGTATATGTTCAAGCTATTGGATATATAAAATCCACCATAAAATATCATTTTGAGCCAAACTTGTAGGTAAGCCTATTGGACATGGCTAGACCTAGTGTCTAAATAGGGGTTTATCATCACTTATAGCATGATTTAAGTCTTTGAATTTGTGGAAAAATGTTCATGGGGTTATTAAATAGGTATTAAAACTCTCAGAGTTAAAAATAAATCTATAATAATACATTTTTGGACCTTGAAGTAACTCATACTCATACAAATTAGAAAAAATAAGCTTGATGAGGCAAGTTTGGTTACTCATATAATCCATGATGTTATGAATGGTGGACAAAGAAGTTGAGGGTGGTGATCAGGGTCCCCTAAAATCTATTTTGTGTAATTTTTATACAATTTGGATGTGGAACTTTTATGAATAAAGCTTAAGACCCAAAAATACCCTAAAACCCTATTAAACCCTTAACCAGGACCAGTTTAAAGAAATGGAGTTGGATATGAAATAAATTAGAATAGTTTGACCATAATAGCTATTGGATGATGAAAACTACTTTCTCAGGATCCCTCCCATGCCAACTAGTTATATAGACTTATATGGATGGGGTGCAAAGAAGACTCTTTTTGACCATTTTTTATGTTTTGCAAGTTCTATATGGAGTCAATAGATAAAACCAAGTTTGGGTGAAATATAAATACTTAAGATAACTCAAAATTTTAATTTAATTAATTTAATAAAATTCTAATTTCTCCAAATAGGTGTTTTAACTTGGCCATTCAAAACTGACATATTATACAAGCTAGGGAGAAGTGTGAAACTTTAGGTGGATGGCATTTTAAGGTGCCCCTAATGATTCTAGTGTTATAGAGAGTATTGAAACATATAAAAAAATTCCCTGTATATTTTTTCATATAAAATTGAAGGTAGTTTGGAGGATAAGTGTTCAAGGTGCATGGAAGAGTAGTTTTATAGAAAACAAATGATGATTACTCACTTTTATATATTTCTAGAGGACCAAACATGAAACCAATGCATGGAGAGGTATGTCTGAGAGTCTTCCATTCCATTCCAATAATTATACCTGATCCTCATTATCTATGGTACATCTAAATAGGTCTAATTGTATAGCAAATTTTTTTGGTCTAGAATTAGGAGTTTTGTGCCACTTTGCAAGACTTTGATGACTTAAATTGACATTTGTACTTCATGACTGTGCATGGTTTAAACTGCACCCTATTCTCATGTATGGATAAATTATTTTATCAGCTTTATGAGTGTCTTTGTGACCCTTAGACTTCTCTTCTTCTCTTTCTCTCAAGCTCCATAAGAGGTAGCCATTTTAGACATTGTATTGTATGCTCCACCTAAGTATGGTGAAGCCTTGCTCAATTGTATACCTTTTTATCAATAAAATGACTAAGTGTTACCTCTTACACGAATTTTCATAGTGTTATTTAATTGAATTTTGAATTTTCTTAGTGAAGGCTATGGATTCCTTATAAAGTTGTCATATTCTCTCACATATTTTCATCTTCTTCTTGCAGGGTATGTGACATGTTCTGATAAATGTCAAAGTTTGAGTGAATTAGTCTCTTAATTAGTGACATTAAAGTCCTCTTGTCTAGTCATGTACTAAGACATTCTTCCATAACCTCATAATGTAACATTCATCCAAGAAGACTTAGATTGGAAAAGTGTATGTTTTGGTTAGTTTTTTGGTCTCAAGTGTAGCATACATCTAGTTAGAAGTCATCAGTTAATTTGGTGTATCAGCTCTTTTATATTAGTTTTTTTTTATTTGTCTTTCTCCCTTTACACCCCTCCTAAGTTTAGTTTTAAGTTCAATCCTAAGTGGTATATCAAGGGAGGTAGCCCTATCTAGAGACTCACCTCATTATTTAGGCTACCCACAAGCCTAGATATGATTCCATTGTGCCACTTGGATGAGGAGATATGTAGAAACCCCTATTTCCCCTCAACTCTAACACTAAATATTTTTGATTATTTTTTTGTATTTTGATTTTTTTGTGTTTTTTCTTGAAATAAAGAAGAATGCATTTTTGCAAAATAAATTAAAATAAATAAATAAATAGTAGTATACTCTCTGAACTGGCTAATTAATGATCTTATTATTCTTTTAGATGATTACAATATTAAGTCTCTGTCATGCATCTAAAATAATATGAAATATTATTCAAAAACCTAATTTTTTTCCAGCAATCTGAAAGAAAACCCTAGATCTAGTGCAGCTCTAGTTGTTTCAACACACAGTCATTGATGTCGGCTATACTATCAGAGTCAGTCAATATACTGCCGATGTCAGTCTCTATCGATTGGTTTACTCTATCGATGCCAATTTATCTACCGTCATTGGTATCTGAGTTGGCTAATGTTAGTCTTTAAGCTCTCTACTGGCTGTGACTACTGCACACTTCTACTGATGATGTACTTTAAATTATGTATAGTAATAGTAAATATAGTAAGTCTATATGTTTGAACCCTGATCTCAACAAATATTGTGCTAATACTAAAGATCTTTATCTAGACAATCTCTAGATCAAAACCCTGATGAAATAAATACCTATGAAGCTCTATGATAATCTCTGTGTGAAATTATCTCCCTGCCTTGTAATAGATCAGGTATTATTTCACAACCTCTAAATTACACACACTAAAGAGTGCACATTCTCCAATCCAAATAGAATACTGGAAACCCTTGGCTCAGTCTTCTCAAAAAAATACCTAGCAAAAATTTTTGTCTTCAACATCAATGAATTGTATGGCACTCCCTCCAATGAGAAACCCTTATATCCTCTAAAAGGTGTGCTTGCCCTAATTAGGGTTTCATTATTAAAAATTAGGGTTTCATAATTAAAAATATGCCAAATAATTAATATTTAATTAAATCAATCAAATATTAATATCTCCCTCAATACATATCCGATTCTTGAACCGTCTAAAGCTGGTGAACAATGGAGTGATTCCGCACATGACCATACCATAACAGTGGTGCTCCGTTGAGTGCCAAAAATCCCTAAAAAAATAGGAGCTCAGGAAAACAGTGTCTGAAAGAGCTCGAACGAAAGTCAACTGGAAAAATTCTACTAGTCGAAGACAAGCCAAGCTCCATCATGACCTTCTATCCATCCTATTAGCCTACGAGGGTCGCATAATAGGCTAATCATCAACTCTCCGAAAGGTGTCAACTGGAAAGGGGACATGACAATCCACCCCTCCTAAAATTTCTTGTCCCTAAGCAATCACTGAATAATAAACCAATCAATCCACTTGGATCCCAAATGTAGTCATGATCTATACTACTGTCAATCAGCGCAAGCTCCTGTAATATCCTCTAAAATTTAATCAAGAGGAATCCATAATCAAACTGGCAAATATAACTCAACAAAAATCCAAAATCAAAACTACCATATACACATTCTACCATGCTATGCAGAAGGCACATTCCAACTCTGCAACAACTCCCAAATGGAACTACGCTAAGTGCAGAGAATCCACACACTATACCACTACTATAATCAACATATCTCTACAGATCACCAACCATGGTCTCATCACCCAAACTCCTATGTAACATTGATACTAAAGAGACATCACATGGTAGATAGAAATAACACAAACCAAATCTACTTGCTATCAACTTTTGCTCTAAGTCATGCACCAATGAGCTGTCAACCCCAGCACCTATCACCATGCCATGTCTATCACAACTCTCATCCCATGGTGTCAAACCATCCCATAACTGATGACAAGCACTTATAGTGTAATGTCAATAAAAAGTGCCACTCTCAATTAGTGGCTTAGACTACAATCTAGAAGAAACTAACTGCAACTGATCACTAACCAAGCCCGAACCAACTACTACCTCTGAAGACACCTCCAAAGGAGTAGTATCACAAACAGGAACCAAACCAACTATTAGCTCACCAACATCACAACTAATCCCTGATACAAACTCACTAGACCCCATGCCATTAGTAGTAGAGACCATCACCATATCAAGCTGACTACCATGCTGAACTACAACATCTAACTCAACTAAATCTAACTTTAGTGGAAATGAACTAGATAGGCCAATACTAGCATCGAGGATAGATATATGCTCATCTCCACTATCTCTAATGATCTCGACTATAGACATCCTTGGGTCACTAGATACCACACCCTGTGACTGTATAGACTCTGGTGAAGATTGAAGTCACTCTAACTCCATGGTCACCTCAGCCAAATGAAACTGTGACTACTCAAAAGCCAACTGTGTACTCTCAAGAATCTCAAAAGTCACCCTAAGCTATTGAGTAAGCTCACTCACCTTATCTTCCTTGACCAATAATACATCATATACTATACTGCCCCACTCCCTAAGATAATCTCTATCGGCTACCAATCGCATATAATCCTATCTCAGAATTTGGATAGCCTCCCATAAAGAGTGGATCTCTATCAAGGAAAAATAACTACCTCCCTGCTCATCACTAGTAGGAAAACCCCACCCATAAATTGCTAAAAACTGATGAGCAGCATCAAAATGCTTGCAAATGATAGCAATGTCTTGCTCACTAACTCTCAGCTGACTAGACACATGATTGCATTGGCTAGATTGTCTCCTACAATCCTCCTCTGATGCACTATCCAAAAGATTAAACTCAAAATCACTGATCTCTAGAGTACTACCATCCATACTCTGTGAATCAACTCCAAAGCTCATATAAACATATAGAGTATCAAAAACTATAGCATCATTTTCCAACTCCTCCATACGGAAAGAAACTATTGAGGAAACTAAGTCCTCAAAACTATCCACTGCATCCTCTTAGGTGACATCTATAATAATTAGATCTTGGGACTCTTCTACAATCACTGAATCTAGAGTGTGAATGTTGGACATACTCATATCATCATCAACATGTGACCTGAATGTAAAAGAAAGCTGAGTCCCTGCCACATGCGCTAACTCTTAAACTGAACTCACCTCAAGACAAAGCTCGTCCACATGTCTCTCAAAATCTTGGAGAGCCAACTGAGTACACACCAAGGAATTTTGAGTATCCTCCAGATCATGAGAAAGTCAGTCAACCTCCTCTTCCTTCTTGTTTTGTGATGTAGACCCTTTAAAAATGCATGCCATATACCATGCTAATTTGTCTTCTGTTGTAAGATGTGAAAGCAATTCATTCATCCTCCTCTGGTTTTCAACCAAATTGTTAAAACTTTGTTTAAGCATCTCCATATCTTTGTCCCACTATTTCTAAGTACTTGATGTAACCATGATTAATTAGCTGATTCAATGTCCAATCTACCCAACACGATGGCAAGACAAAAGCTCTGATATTGCTGTAGAAACCCCTGTTTCCCCTGAACTCTAGAACTAAATATTTTGGATTATTTTTTTGTATTTTGATTTTTTGGTGTTTTTGCTTGAAATAAATAAGAATGCATTTTTGTAAAAAAAATTCAAATAAATTAATAAATAGCAGTATACTCTCTGAACTGGCTAATCAATGATCTTATTATTCTTCTAGACGATTACAATATTATGTCTCTGTCATGCATCTAAAATAATATGAAATATTATTCAAAAACCTAATTTTTTTAGCAATCTAAAAGAAAAACCTAGATTTGGTGTGGCTATGGTTGCTATTTCAACACACAGTCACTGACGTTGGCTTTACTACCATGGTCAGTCAATATACTACCAATGTCAGTCTCTATCGGTCAGTTTACTCTGCTGACGTCAGTTTATCTGCCATTGTCGGTATCTGAGTCAAACGATGTCGGTCTCTAAGCTCTCTATTGGCTATGACTGTTGTGCACTTTTGTTGATAGTGCACTTTAAATTTTGTACATCAATAATAAATACAATATGACTTATATGCTGGAAGCCTGATCTCAATAAATATTACACTAATACTAAAGATCTTTATCTAGATGATATCTAGAACAAAACCCTAATGAAATAAATACATGTGAAGCTCTATGATAATCTCTATGTGAAATTATCTCCCTACCTGGTAATAGATTAGCTATTATTTCATAACCTCTGAATTGGACACACTAAAGAGTGCACCTTCTCCAATGCAAATAGAATACTGGAAACCCTTGGCTTGGTCTTCTCAAAAAATACTTAGCAAAAATTGTCTTCAACATTAATGAATGGCACTCCCTCCAATGAGAAATCCTTATATCGTCTAAAAGGTGTGCTTTCCCTAATTAGGGTTTCATAATTAAAAAATAGGGTTTCATAATTAAAAATATGCCAAATAATTAATATTTAATTAAATCAATCAAATATTAATATCTCGCTCAATACATATCCTATTGTCGAACCGTCTGAAGCTGGTAAATAAGGGAGTGATTCCACACATGACCATACCATAATAGGTGTGCTCTGTTGAGTGCCAAATATCCCTAAAAAAATAGGAGCTCAGGTAAACATGTCTGAAAGAGCCCGAACGAATGCCAACTGGAAAAATTCTGCTAGTCGAAGCCAAGCTAAGCTCCACCATGACCCTCTATCCATCCTATCAGCCTACGAGGGTTGCATAATAGGCTAATCATTAGCTCTAAAATATGTCAACTGGAAAGGGGACATGACAAGATATTTGAATCTGCTTAAAGGGTACAAATATAAGTGACAACATAAAGATAAAACCTTTTGGGTACATTGATTATGATGAGTTTGATTAGTTTTATAAACTTATCTTTCTTGTATAATAATCAATTTAGAATCACCAAAGACCTTTAATTATTTAAAATTAAGTTTTATGGCCCTTTATAAACCTAAACAAAAGGCTTCAAACTCTATTGTAATATTAGTGGTGTTTAAAGATAATTTATAAGCATAATGATAAACTTTTCTAATAAGATAAATAAGGAAAGATCTCACACCATTACCAAGTTGGGAAAAAGCACCATAAAAATAAAAAGATGATAAATTATTATTGAAAAAGACATTTTATATAGTTTAGGTTTGTCAAGAGTTAATAATTAATACATACTAATCCCTATTTCTACATAGGAAATAGTTAAAGGTAAAGAATCAATAGGATTACTAAATCAATCTTGTCTTCAGATTAAATAAATATCATTTACCATTGGAACCCATGTCATATATTTTAAAATAAATACACCAATCACTTTAGACCAATATTTGACTAGACATATAGCATAATTAATAAGAATTTCTAAAATTTGAACATTAGTTAATCATACAATCCTTTCTTATTGTGAAATATTGATAACAAGATGTTTAAACTTTCCACAAATTTTCATTTGATGTTAGTCAAAACTTGTAAGATTCCTATTATCTATTTCATAATAAATGCCTAATTGATTAGCAATAAATTTAGGCATATTATTCTCTATTGCACCATTGTCTAAAATGCAATTATGTATAGTTTTATCTACAATTTTAATAGATACATAAAAATTAGGTATGTAATCTACCAAAGGATCATAAATTTGATAAAAAACAATAGAATGAGATTGATCATGACTTTTATCCTCTTCTTGATAACCTAGAACATGTTTAGAAGTTGGACTTTTAATGGCTTCATTGATTTTATCAATATGTCCTTGAAAACCAATAGCTTTTAATAATGAAAATCTTACTTTGATAGTATCCATATCATCAATAATATTATATGCTCCTACATGTGGATGATATATATACATATAATTATTTGGTTTGTAAGAAAGATATAAAAGATTATTAAATCTAGTCAACAAAAGATTATTTTGTGGGGACCTAAATATTGCATGGTCTATTGTAACATTATTCTATGTACCTTTCCCTTTATCTAGATTTTTATAAGAAGATTTATTGTTAGCCATATTAGAAAAATATTTTTGTCTTGTGTTAATAATATAATTATCTATAGATTTGATTTCATTTGAATAATCTATAGCTCTACACATATTTATATTATCATCAAGGTCAATATAAATATTATCTTTTCCTTAGATATATATTTTAAATTTTTGTACACTTATACACATGCTAGGATTATGGTCTAATTCATAAACATTACAATAATGAACTTTTTATTCTATTTTAACCTTATGCATGAAAAAATATTTACTTGATGAAGAGGTTTTATCATCCAACTATAGTTTAATGGTGACCAGTTCATTGATAAGACTATGAATGACTTTTAGAATTTAAACCTATAGTAGATCTATCATTAAACCCAACACATATTAACTTTTTCTCATACTTGATATAAAAAATTATAGTTCCTCATAATTTTTAATATCTTTATCATCTAAATCCATTTTAAATTTATAAGGTAAAGCATTGCAAAAATACAGTTTAGAAAATCTTTTAGCATGATTGATATCACAAGGTATCTTTTTTCACAATATAGTAAATCTACTAATGAAATGATAAATAGTTTCTCCTGGATCAATATAAATATTAACTAAATCATTAAAATAGTGTATATCTTGTTTTTGTTTCCAAAAAAAAATCTAACCAATATTCAATATCATTCTAAGTATTAATCACACTAGAGGGAAGACTGATAAAAGCTTGATATGCTTTTTCTTCCATCATTTGATGAAAAAACTCCAAGGGAAACTTTTTCATTAACTATACCTAAGGTTACACAAATTATTTTAAAATCATATAGATGATCTTCCTATCAATCACCAAGATTTATTGAAAACTTAGGGATATTAAATCCTTTAAAATAAGGTAGTTTACCTGGTCGAAAACTAATATTAATAGGGTTTCCATGAATCCAAGAATTCACTAAAATATTTTAATCATTAGAATCTAATTCATTATATGTTGTTTTGAATTGATTTACATTAGCCTAAATGACTTGAATCAAATCCTAAGTCCAACGTTGATTTGGTTTAACTAATGGATTCTCATCCTCCATTTGTACAATTAAAACATTCAACTACTGAACCAAACTAGTTTATATTTTGACATAAATTAGGGTTAGTAGAATAAATATTATCTTCAAGATGAAAATAATTTGAAAGAAAATGAACATTTGGTTGAGGATTAATAATCATTTTTTTCTCTCTCTCATCTAATTCACTGATTATCTTATTGAATATGATATTGTTTTTCACTTGAAAGATTTGCTCTTACTTCCTTGATTTTTGCCTCTTCTACTTCCGCATTTATTATTTCAAGAATATAAGGTAAATCATAGGGTTTATTATACCATGAAAAATGAGTCATATAGAAAGTAAAATCAACTTGGTCATTAGCAATATCTATTAGGGGTTAGATAATATGAGTAGTACTTCCAATTATAGACACTCAAAAACTAGACATGATAACTTTTGACATCAAACTACCTTTTGAGCCTCATCCAACCTCACGTCTAGTAGACCACTTAGTCAATTAGACTCATCTAGTAAATTAACCCAATCAAACCCCTGACTTAGCACATTTAATTTACTCCCTTTCTAACTTCCTTTAAATCATTTTATTTTATCCCCTCGACCACCGATGGTTAGACTAACTATCAATGGTTAGCCTAGCCATCAATGGTTAGGTCTCCAAGACTAATTTAAAGTTTTAAAGGATTGACAACTTTGTGTGAGATAAGTATCTCCCTAAAAAATAAATTCATTTTAAAACTAGCTTTAAAACATCATGAATTCGAAACTTTATCCCCCTATCAAATTAGTAACTTCTTCCATCCTAATTATCAACTTTATCCTATAAAAAGAGAATAAGAGGAAGTGAAATGAATCCATAATCTAATCTATCTTTCATATATGTATCCAACACCCTTTGAACAATCAAGCAACGTCACTAGAGACCCAAAGCTCTATCAAAATCACTTTTATCACTCTAGAAAAATTACTTCATCCTTCCATCATCAACCTTTAGGTATCTTTTACTCATTTCCTTTGATTTATCTTATTTCTTACCTTTTTTTCCCTCATAGACCCATCAGTATCTCATTCTCCACCCCGCAGTGCCATAAAAAACTTTGTTTTCCCAAACACCTAATCTACACATTTTTTATCATTCTTAAATTTATATAAGTAACCACTAATGGTTAGCACAATTGTCACTAGTTACTTTAACCATTGATGATTACCCAACCACTGACAATTAGCCTAAAATATTGATGGTTCACCTAACTATTGATAGTCACTATGGCAAAAAAATATAAAAATCTATTTTTAACCCCATAACCCTAATATGACCTAACTTTCTCTATTTCTACCTAATTATAATACCTTTTATAATTTTCTATA
Organism: Torreya grandis; assembly: GCA_037957365.1. Taxonomy (NCBI): domain Eukaryota; kingdom Viridiplantae; phylum Streptophyta; class Pinopsida; order Cupressales; family Taxaceae; genus Torreya; species Torreya grandis. Next base: position 16,812 of record JARHVA010005837.1, read on the forward strand.
CTAGACACTGACCCTTTTAGCATAAGTATTTATCGACTTCGCTACTTTTGGTCACTTTTATATTAACTAGCATTCTAATTTCTTTGAATCACACTTCATTTATCTTCTACAAGTATATCTTTACTCTATCTTTTCCAACTTAATTGTTATAATAATGGATTGATAACCTCTTAGCAAACAATACATTTCTTTGATCTAGCTCATACTAGGAAGTTCACTCAACCATCCATCTAAAAACCCCTTTTCTAGTGTCTTTCTCATCTATATGTTATTCCTTCCAAGCCAAAGAGGAGTTCTCATCATCATCTAGATTCACATATGCACTTTACTAGGTATTCTTCTACACACCCTATTACTAGTTTCATTATTTAGTTTCAAAATTAAGAAATGAGTGAAATTAATTGAAACATTTTGGAACGCTTGGTGAGACCCAGTTCCCTTGTTATTCCTTTATTGTTTTCTCATTAAATAAAATATAAAAAATTCTTTTTGGACTTAAAATAAACCTCTTGCATACATTGATTTCTTGCTTATCTTAGTTCATCTAGTAACTTAGGAGGCAAAGTAATTAATCATAGTTTTCACACACCTAAACCAAATCAAAAAATAGTTAAGACATCAAAACATACCTGAGATAAGGCTTGAATATGATTTCATCACCTAGTGACAACATTACCCATTCTCGGCTATCCTACTTGGATTTCACCACTAAGGGGAGAACCAACTCAGCTCTTTGGTTGAGTATAAAATTTGAACTCGGTATATTTTAGCTAACCACCTAAGAATCCTACCACTATGGGAATGTGAAGTGATGGGGTAGACCCCAATATCAAGCCATGTACTAAAGTTCAACACAGATTTATCTCTTGAGTTCCTAAACTCAACTTGAAACCAATATTAGATTGGTTCTTTAGTACCTGATCTACAAGTTAAATTCCCTATTCACACATTTTAAGGCATAAGCAAAAATAAATCTAAAAATAATGTTAGGATATAATTCATATTTAGTGTATGCATTGTTTGACTTGAATTATTTTCTTTTGATTGGTCTTTGTTTGAGGTGTGAGTTTCACCATATTATTTCCTATTTTCTCACATGGTCTTTATTATATAGTAGTTGAGAAACCAAACCAATCAACCACCACCTTCTTCTTCTTCCTCCATGAAATATAACTCTAATGATGAGGATTCACCTCATTTTTATCCCCCTCCTACCAAAATATTAATTATTTCTAAGGGTGATGAAAACTTCATTTCCTTCCTTAACAACAATCTAGTAGGCCTTCAACATTATCTTAATAACTTACCTCATTGTACCTCTATTGCTTTGGTTCCTCCTATAAACCCTCTTTATGATATTCCTCCCCATCTTATGGTGGGTACCACCTCAAACCAACCCTTTCTAACCCAAGTCTCTTATTCTAACATCCCATCTACTACCACTACCCAAACCCAATCCAATATTTCAACCTCCAACCAAACACCTCCTACCACCCCAACACTTCACATATAGGTTCAAATTTACCTCTATTTACCTATACTCTACATACCATGGAGTTATATTCTACCCCTATTTCTACCTTCCCTTTATTACAACCAATCCAAAAACTTCTACCCATTTCAAAACTTTGTGCTCTTTATCCCTCAAACACTTCCACACATTACCACTAGAGTCACCACCCAACCTCAATTTACTTGACCTCCACCCATTGACTCAACCCTACCTTTAAGTTAACCTGCATCTATCCCTCAACAAGTACCCATGATAACCTATCAATATGTCCCTAACCCACAATGGTATACAACACCTTCCACCTAATAATTTGTTCCAATCAACCTTTATGTGGCATTATCTCAACCTCTTGTCACCACTTACCAATGTGTGTATTCTTTAGTACCTTCTACCAATATGTTTCTTCTTTAGAACCTTATACCACCTATACATACATAGATGCCACCCAAACTTAACAAAATTTACCCCTTAGTTATATAGCTTCCTAACCCCAACTAGATTTGATCAATATCTTAATGGAGAAAATGACTAACTTGTAGTCATGTATCTCTAGATCTCATAACCTTTTATCCTATGATTAAATTTGTAATCAACCCATTCATCCATCTATGCCCATCTATTTTTATCTTCTTCAATGGTAATTACCTTTGTTTTACAAATTCTAAGGCAAGGAGGACCCCAAAAAACATTTGAGATCATTTTGTCATTCTTGATATTTAATTCCAAATGATGATGCTCTCTTTCTTTTCGCCTTCCCCATGTTTTTATGAGGACCCACCCTTGATTGGTATAGTGCTTTGCCCATTCACTCCATCTTTTATTTCTCTCAACTAGCCCAAATATTTTTAGAGAATTTCTTAGTAAATATATCTAAAAATGTTTCTATTATAGACCTCTATTCCATTAAGTAATTTGATGATGAATCAATTGTTGAACTCATGGCTAGATGGAGAGGTATCATCAACCAATTTCCTTTTCCTTACCCAAACCCAAATTTAGTTGAACTATTCTATCAAGATTTTACCAAACATATTTCCCCCATATTTCAAGTTTGAACCTTTAGAACTTTTGATGAGGCATTCACCATGGCGTGCAAACTGGAAAACTGGGCCATTGATGAAAGGAAATTGAAATTATGGAACAAAAACTCCATATTTAAATCTAATGATTATTCCTCCACCAAAACCAATAACCAATCCAATACCAAAACAAAATCATCCACAAATTTAACTTTTATAAAAATCACTCCACCTTCAATTATCAACCAACCACCATGAACTAATTCTTCCAACCCTCTTTATCAACAAAATTGAAACCAAAACTGAGCTCCTCCAAAACAATATACTCCAATTATAGATTACCATGCATTAGTTTTGGATAAATTTCTCAAAGACAACCTCATCCAAATTCTACATATTAAACCACCCCAACAATTGATTCTTTTCAACTCATACATAGGTGGTATAATCAAACAACCATTGTGCCTTTCATTGATTCATAGGACATGACATTAATAGATGCAGTACCTTCAAAAGTGTTATCCAAAACTTGATTGATAGTGGATGACTTGAATTTTATAATCCTAATGTACCTCCTAATTAGTCCCTTGACATTTTATTTAAGCCATTTCCCAATCACACTCCTTCTACCCAACACCATGAGAACCAACCTGAATCATCTCACTCTCATGAGGCACACACAATCAATGTTACTAATAACAAGCCCATTATTGAAGAAACTATACATAAATCACCCATATAAAATTATTAAACTCACCACGTCTTCTAAATACTCAAATGGAGGAATCAATCACTCCTCTCTCTCTCCACTTGATGAGAACTTAGCTTTATCTGCTTCTCCTTTGATGGAAGCACCAAAGGAGATAACCATTATTTTAACCATTTATTCTTCTTTAAATCCACCCATTTAAGTGGTAGAACTTCTCTCCATTCCTTTGGACACCGAAACAAAAGAAGCAACCATGTCCATTAATTTACTTGGGGAAAACACACCTAACTTCTACATCATAAAACCATCTATGCCCTCTTTGTAAACTATCCCAAACTAAGATAAAGTTACCTCATCTACCTAACCACTAATTTTTTAATCATACATAAAAAATAAGGATAGAGAGGTCATTCCCTCTTCTCCACCTAAGGGCTTAATCGTTAAGACCAATGGCCAAGGAACTAAACCCATCTATAAGCCCTTTTCGAGGCTAGTCCAAAGTTTAGAGTTCACTTCCCAACCCAAATTTGATAGAGCCATCTTTTGGCATCATCTTAGAACCCCTTATCTAAAAAAATATAAATCCTCAACTTCAATTTAATCCACCCTTAAACCCATTATTATGTCTTCACCAAATACCTCCTACAAAACTGTAAGTGAACCATCCCAACCACCTCCACCTAAAATTGACAAATCTCCTTATGCTTCTCTCACCAATCTAGTAAAGAATCTAGGAATCCTTCCCACACCTAGCTACATGTACCCCTCTCTGAGTTTAGATTTCACATCATCTAGTTCACCAAATAAGCCCTCAACCAAACCAACTAATAAGGTAGAGTTACCCAAACCTTCACCTTGAACTAGACCTATCCCACTTACCTTCCATCTTAGGACCCCATCCTTATACCATCCCAATTACCTATTATTCCTCTAAGAAACCATCCCCATTTTCTTCATGTACATTAATTAAACCCTCTAGTTCTCAATCATTTTTAATTGACCTATCTACCTCTAATTTTCCACTCATAGTTAAAACTTCATCATCCAAGACTTCCATATCCAAATCCTCAACCTCTAAACCAACCATAACTTAGCAATCCTAACTACCTACTAAAACCATTCCTCCAATTGTGAATTCTATGGTAAATCCTATGCCCAAGAAGGTTCATATCCATAAATATATAAACCCATCACCTCCATCACCTTTGAATGAATCCTACTCAACCATCCTATAAAGGTTATAACAAACTTCTTCCATTATCTTACCACCTATCAAACCATTCTACCCTACTAATACCAAACCCTCATAATTCAATGATAACTTGATCTATATGTACCATAGGGCATCAAAACATGACATAGAGAACTAAAAAGCTATCAAAGAACTTGTTCATAGACATATGATGAGGATAATCTATTATTATATGAACCCTTCTTACCCCCATTACCGATCTTAACATCAACCCAACCTACCAAACCTTTACCTACTCTCCTATTCCTACCTAAGGATGAGAAAGAGGAATCAAAGCAAGCATAAAACCTATAAAACCCCCTTATCCACACTATTCATGGGGTTATATGATCCCAAACCCAATAAAAAGATGAGAGAAAAGCCAAAGCATCCATTCCATGGACTTACCCTTCAACCCTTCAACCTTCCAACTAAAACCAAACACCTACACCTATAGCTACACCTATGCCACCACAAAAACCAAAATTATCCATTTTTGGGCCCTCTCAATCAAACCCATCAAAATCCATCCAGTGTATCATGTTGAAAAACTTTACCAAACACTAATGAAAATGAGCCTTTATGAACAAGTCAATACCTCACCACACCATCATCAAGCACTAATAAAGGCTCTATAATCTATATAGGTTCAATTATATGATCCTTAACCCCTTGCACCCTTTGTTAGATCCCTCCAACTTTCCAACCTTATCACCTTTTAGGATTTTGAAATACCTCCCTCTCATCTTAAAGATTTTGATCCTCCCCTCTTAATCACAACATACATCAATCAAACCCACATAAAAAGGGTGATTATTGATGGATGAGATAGAATCAACATTATCTCCTCCCATGAATATTACCAAATTTAGCTACCCAAAAATATCATGTTAGAAAGTACAATAATCTTTCACTCCTTTAATGATATCATGACCACTACCTTAGGGACCGTTGTCCTCCATATCTACTTGGGGCCTCATACCATTCCAAAAATATTATAAATTATAGAGGGTAATTTACAATAAAATTTGTTACTTAGACACCCTTGGATCCATGATATGAGTTACATCCCTTCCACCTTACATCGATGTGTTATATTTAAGCAAGAAGGATAAATTATTACCATCAAATCTGATCCTAGTCCCTTTGCGTCTTGAAATATGACATACTAGCATAATGACATTCTTATTCCTCCTTCATCTACCTCCTAACAAACTTCTAACAAAACCACCCCACTAAACATAACTAACAATACTCCTACTCATAACAATGATGAAGTTTTCACTAGCTCAACCATCCCTTCATCCCAAAATCTGGTTGAGGACCCCATGCAATCCACATTTCAGTGACTCTCTCTCTTGCGGAATATTGTATTTTATCCTTAGATACTTTACCTACTCTAAAATAATATGGGAATATCAAATATGACCCTTCTTATGATCCCAACATTGGAACCATCATCTCTTTTGGGATCCCCAATAATCAAACAAATTTTGTCTATGGGGGACTTGATCAACTAATTCTCATTCCCACCATTATCCCATTCATCCAACCACTCACCACAAATTTTTATTACCTAGACAAATCAAAATTTGTAAAAGATTACCTTTATCAGTGCACTTGAAATGGGTTTGGTCTTGGACTCTATGAATAGGGACCTCATGAGTTACCCATAATCAAAACCCAAAAACCTCATGAGTTCTTTGGCCTTGTGTTTGTACCACTAGAAGAACCCAATTCACCAAATCCCAATGCTACTATATATTAATAACTTCCATCCTCACCAACCCCATCTCCCTCCAAATATTAAGACTCTTATATCATCCCATCTATCTTTTTTTGGGATCAATACTATTAGTTTAGGCACCCTGACTTATCAAAAAGATGGCCAAACTAAAACCCTTCATCTCATCCATCCTAAAATGATTAAACATTATTATCCTACCATAAACACCATCCAAAATTAGGATTATGAGTCCATTATCACCTACTTTGGTGAAGGGTATTCTTTAATTCTTAAATCTCTCCCTCTTGAGAATCAAACTACGCTGAATGAATCCACTATTGATGTTAACCTGGGTACTCAAGATAACCCCCATATCATCAAAATTGGTCAATCTTTAGACTTCATCAAGAAACAAGATTACCCTCCTTTCATTCAAGATCATAACATAGCATTTTCTTGGTCATATCAATATATGCCCATAACTAAGCTTTATATTTCTCTCCATAACTTTTTTACATGTCTTGAGGCTAAACTAGTTTGGCAAAAGCTTTGTAGAATGCATCTTTGCATAGCCCTTATTGTTAAATAAGAACTTAAATGTATCTTATTTTTCAACTTCATTCAATCTATTGACCATCCATAATGCGTTTCTAACATCATTCCCATCACAAATCCCATAAAAAGTTTTCACCTCTGCATCAACTTTCATGACCCCAACCTCACATGCCCAAAAGATGACTTTCCTTTACTAAACATTGACAAAATTTTTGATGTTATAGTTAGTCATGAAATGTTATCTCTCATGGATAGTTTCTCAAGATATTACCAGATCTTGATTTCCCCCAAAGATTAGCATAACACTTCTTTTATTACCCAATGACAAACCTTTTACTATCAGGTAATGCCCTTTGGACTAAAGAACACTAGATAACCCTATTAGTGGGACATGACCTATATATTTCATGATATCATCCATAAAATCATAGAGGACTATGTGGATGATCTCCTTGGGAAATCTAAACACCACAAGGATCACCTAGTTGTTCTCACCATCATTTTTAATTGACTAATCCATTATCATATCAGTCTCAATCCTAAGAAATATATCTTTGGGGTTCTATCTAGAAAGATTCTTGGTTTCATTATCTCTCTATGTGGAATTGAAATAGACCACACCAAAGTTAAAGTAATCTTGTAGATGCCTCCTCCTACCAACCTTACACAACTCTATAGCTTGTAGGTTAAACTTAAATCCATCTACCGATTCATCTCCCAATTATCAGATAAGTTCCAACCCTTCCACCAATTCTTAATGAAAGACACTTATTTTAAGTAACCAAGGAAATCAACAAGCATTTGATTTGATGAACAAAATAAAGAGAAGGTGTTTAGTCATAGGCCTCCAAATAACCCTAGCCTTAGGAGTCAAAATAATTAGTATCTTTGGTGAATCCTAACTAGTCATCAACTAAGTCAATAGATCTTATCAATGTAAAAATGATTTCCTATTAAAATAAAAATAACTCATAGACACACTCTTTAGCATCATTTGATCAGTACCTTATTCAATTAGTTCTTCAATCTACTAATAAATTTGTAGACATAATGGCTTCCCTTACTTCCCAAATCCCATCTTAGCCAATCGAATCCAAACTATTTGTCACCATCCATCATTTTATCACACCCTCGTATATTAGTTCTGATCTTCATACCATTTTTAGTGTGGAAATAACTCCTTCTAACATTTGGTATGACCAAACATTTCACTACCTTAACCTTGGCATTATTCCTCCCAACTTTTCAAAGAATGCTCAAAGATATTTTTTTTAGGGTAACTCTCATTACACCATACTAGGGGGAATCCTGTACAAATGTGGACTTGATGGAATCCTTTTCCTTTGTCTATGGAGTCATGAAGCTTCCCATGCTATCAAGGAAATGCATGATAGAATATGTTGGGGACACTTTAGTGGCTTTGCCATCACTAATCATATTCTTTGCCTTGGCTAATAGTATCCCTCCCTTAATCAATATTACTGTGACTATGTAAATAAGTGTGTCAAATGTCAATAACATGCTAAATTAGATCATCCACTTCCCCATGGCCTTCAAGTATCTATAAACTATTATCCCTTCTCATAATGGGGTCTTGACCTTATTGGGGAAATCAATCCCCATTCTTCAAAAAAACACCAATATATCATTATTTATACTAAATATTTCACCAAATGGGTGGAGGCCATCCCTCTTATCTCAACTAAAGTCAAAAAATTTATCAACTTCATCAATCACCATATCATTTTCTACTTCAGTGTTCCCCATAAGATTATCACTAATAATGTCAAATCTTTTAAAAGCTATAAAGTCCAAGGTATCTATGACACTTTTGGCATAAATTTAATATTTTCCTTGCCTTATCAACCATAATAAAATTGATAGGTAGAAGCATCTAACAAAACTCTCATCAAAATGTTAATCAAAGTAGTTAGTGATTTAGGTTGGGATTAGCACTTGCACAAGTTTTTCACTTTATGGGCCTATCTTACCATCTTTCAAACTTCTATGGATGCTACCCCCTTCTCTCTCATATTTATAGAAGAGGTCATCTTCCCTCTTTAAGTTTAAATTCCTTTTCTTCACATATCCTTAAATGAAATCCTTTCTAAGAGTGACTATCATCAAGAAAGTCTAGCACATATTAAACTATTCAATGAACATCACCTCATATCACTTAATCATCTTCATGTCTATCAAGAATGAATTAATCATGCATACAATAAACACCTAAAAGAGCAAGTGTTTAACATTAGAGACCTCATCCTTAAGGAAAACCAACATGTAACTAATATGGAGAAAAGTAAAAAGGGAAAGTTTGATTTCAATTGGTTTGGATCCTACATTATAAACCATAAGTATGGATCAAGATAGTATCATTTATCTTCTCTCAAAGGCAAACCAAAACCTGAGCCACTCAACACTTCAAATTTGTTTCCTTTATATTATTGAAATAAGGATCGAACTCACCTTCATGTCTAGCTTAAGTTCATCCCTTGGCTTACTATATTTTCACCTCCTTTCACCTACCTATACCTAATCCCATTGGGAATAACTAATTACAACATAAGAACCATCTGATTATCCATCACAGTTGTAGCCTAATCCTAAGCATGGACATCATGGCTCTACTCATGGCATGGTTCTCATGGATAATTTTCATCTTTAATCAGATGGAATCCCATGATCAACTATCTCTTAAACCACTTTCTCCATCTATCATTGACCTTCTGTGCTAAATTTATGCTTCCATAAAGATAAATATTTAAGCCTAAATAGACTTTTCCATGTATACTATTACATTTAAAATCACCTGGGTTTATATCTCTAAAATTTCAAACTAATACCTTAAAGGATAACTACCTAATAATTACATGTTTCTTAAAAATAGACTTTAATTTTGAGGGATAGCTATAAAAATCTAATTCTAGACTACTCTCCTAAAGGATGGCTAGGAAATAATCATATGAGGCTTCTTGCATCAATCATCTTTAACAACTTATCAAAATAACATAAATAACAAATAAACCTATGTCAAAATCAAAGTAAGTAAGCTTCAATTGGCTCCTATAAGTGCCATTTGTATACTTCCCACATCAATCAGTCTACACATTATCCTAGTATTCTATAATCGGCTCCTATATATAGCATTTGTAGACTTCCCACATTGATCAATCTATACCTAGCATATAATAAAGACTTGCCTATTATAGTTCTTTGGTCACCTATAGAAGGGGTGAGCTAACCCACATCAGGTTACCTTTTCACCCATTTAGCATTCAATCCCTTTCCCTTCAATCCCTTTCTCAAACTAAGGGAATATGAGCTTACTAGATGCAAAGTGATCAAGACACCCCCTTTCTCAATCAAATCACGCTCATGAAAAGCATTCAATAAGCTTATGTTCACTATGTCAATCCAACTATGTTTTCTTATTTTTAGGTCCTCACCAACCCAAAACATCATGCCTTTTCTTTTACCTCCATTAGTTCAAGTGGACATATGTCTCATAACTCTTATCTCTTTTTCACAATTTGTTTTCTACCTACACCTACTTTATGTGATTTCATTATATTCCCATAGCAAATCTATACATTTAAACACTATTATCATCAACATAATCATAACATTATGAACCATGAATAGAACATATATAAACCATATCCTACCCATAAATAAAACATCAAAATCTATAATTCATATATAATCATAGCATACCATTAGACCATCATAACAACATATTATCCTTGTTAAATTTCATCCTACAATAATTCCAAAATATCATCCTATCTATGAATATTACATCCTCATCCTATCTATAAATCACATTGTTATAATCATCTCATAAATAACATCATCAAAACCTATCTATCAATTATTTATGATCATGTTCAAACTAAACTAAATAACAACAAACATCTTGATTGAAGACATGTTGTCAACCACATAATCATATAAGCAAATAGTCATCATCATCCATCCTATCCATCATCAATATCTAAACTAAAGAGTCAACAATAAACTTATGTCTAAAGCATCGTATATGTCATCCATAATCCATAAACATAACAAAATCATGATCATAATCTTAATCTATATCATCATCATCATAATACATTGATATATAACCAACTAAACATCATCAACATTAGAACATCATCATATTATCAAACATGAACATGTCATTAATATAATCAAATGTTAACAATATAACTAGAATAATCATCATATGCATCAATAATGAAATATATAACACAATGTATCCATGTCTCTCTCATTCATATACATCTTATGTCATCAACACATAGGCTGGTATCAAAAAAAAAACATATAATATATAAGGCCATATATTAGGCCCCTTGAACACCACTATCGATGGGCCCACTTGTATCACTACCACTAACTCCATCTACACCTACACCTATAGTATCATCTAGTGGTGCCCCCCTAATATCCCTACCTATCCCACTATCCTATAGTATCTATAGATGGAACCCCTATTAATTTGGCCCTGTAGTCTCCATATCGCATCTCTAATGGCAACTACATTATCACTATCACCTCATAATATCTCATCCCCTCAATGGTGGCTAGGTACCATGTCCTCAAAACTATGTTAGGTGATCCTCCTTCTACTTATATGGCGACCCCTATGATCTATCTCAATTAATCTCTCTCATGTGTCACTAACCTAAGAGATATCCTTGCTTGATCCTGCTCACCTATCACTATAGAAACCTACCCCTATAAGGTGATAATCTATCCCTATAAATTGGCCACTTATTTGTGTAACCTAATAATATGGGTTTGTGTTGCTACCAATGTTGCTATCACCTAACCATCCTCTGCTAGTGCCCCTTTAAGGTCTAAATCCATAGACTACTAACCACTATCACCCCATCTAAAGTCATCTACTACATATCAGGCCTGGTACCAAGCTATGTATCCATCTACCATACCCGCATCATCAATGGTAGCCTTGGATAGTAACTCCTCATCAAAAATGATGTCTTATAGCTAAGTATATGGGAGTAATAACTCAACATCCTCCCTCTTGTATTGAAGGAAATCTAGAGGGATACCCTATACCAATTAAAACTACCACCACACTTACTTGAAGAAGATCAGCTCAGTCTCCCCATCTCTCCTATAAATCCAACACTAGCTTTATAAGGATAATGTGTTGTACCAGTGCCTAAGCCAACTAATCCAACCCACATATGGCCTCCATATCAAATCTCCTACCACCATACCCTCTAACACATCCTAGAACTAGTCAATTTCTTTAGCTCTTCCACCTACCCCTATCAAAACATCAATGTACCTCCATCACATGAAGCCAACTAGAAATTCTAGCTATGTAAAACCTTGCCATGGTAGCCCTAATGGTCTCACAACTTAAATATTCTCATATTCCAAATATTGGAGCATGAAACTAACATTGATCCCATAGTTTTTAATGCTTAAAAGTCCTAAAACTCCTTATACATCTAGACTAGTAACATTGGGGCCCATCCAAACACTATCCTCCCTAATAACATATCCACTAATACCTCTAGTAGTAGCTATAGAAATCATTTATGGCTCAAATATAGCAATTTGAAACAAGTCATCATCATCATCATCGTCATCATCATCATAATTAGTAGGCATTTATCCTCTAGGGCCCTCTAGTATAATGGACTAATCCCAAACCCAACTACATACCACCTGACATGAACTTGATCTATTCTATATAAGAAATTCATGTGTTAGTCCCATTCCCCACTCTTAATATGATCTATGGGCTCCCCCTAAATGGGTAGCCATGTTATCCTCTTCACATCCTCCAACAAGATGGTCAAATATCTAGTAGGCAATATAAAGGTGTTTGTCACTAGGTCCCATCTCTCGATAAGCATGATGATGATGGATGCATCCTGTAGTAGGTGTTGATAATGAATCAAGCCCCTAGGAAAACTATCTCCATATGCCTCCACTCCTCTATGACCATCAAATCCCAAACCTTTGTGAAGATCTTATGGACCTGATCCCTCATCTAAATCTAGTCATGGGCTTACAAATAAATAAATAATAATCTTAGCATGCCTACATTTTCTAAGTCACTCTAAAATCTACACCTATCTTTTTTAATATATTCTACCCTCCCTTATTATATATCTTATTTTACCTCTCACAATTTTGAACACCTAACATTAGATGAATTCCACTCCTCCTATCTACCACTATAAATACCCCTTCACACTTGTCACCCCTTTACTACCATTTACATATTTGGCACAACTTTTCTAAGCTTTAAAACTTTTTAAAAATTCATCCACTTTATCACTTTTTCAATCAATTTTGACTAATTTACACCCGTTTACCAATTTTAACCACTATCAATTAAAACATTTTATAATTTAAACCTCTTATTAACTTTTCACTACTTCCAAAACTAAAAAACTATTATTACACCTATATCCCTACTTTGACACAATTATACAAATTTTCCATGTAACTTTAAACTCTTTTCACTTATTTTCCACCTTTTAGCAAGCCTTTCCACTAATCTTTATACTATTCATGGTTCCTTGAACCATCAACAGTCTTTTAGGGACATTTTTACCCCAAGGTTCAAATAGTGATGGTTCAGTTGTACCATTGATGGTCACTGTGTGTGACTGTCGATAGCCCAACTCAAAACCTCAACCTACCACAACCTCTACCAAATCACCTAAATCAAATAATCTTTCTACTTAAAAATATTCCCACCTAAATTAAACTCCTATAATATCCTTCAAATCTCCATTTCCCCTACTAATTTGCCTATAAACACCAAAAAACTTAACCTAGGGCATTATGACCCAAGCTAAATTTTGAAAACCCTACCCCACTAGTTTAACCACCCTAAATGTACCTTTATACCAACACATTTAGCTATACTATCAAATTTAAGATATAGCCTACCTCATTATGCAATCTTTGGTTTGGTTAGAATCCTCATACCACTACCTAGATGTGTCCTTGCCCACCATCCATCAAATCCCCACTCAATCATGAATTAAACACACTATCAACTAATCCATGCACTCCACCTCAACAAGCTCACCACACAAGTAACAAATGTCACAAATAACCTAGATTATAAATGCCAAATAAGTAACATGGTAAAAATGACTTCATATTTTTACTTTTATCTTCTTAGATTTTTAGGGTTTATTAATCATCAATAGTCAAGGCAACCATCAATGATCGGCCCTAGGGAAATCCCTAACCATCAATGATCAGGGTCCTACTTTTCTTTCCCCTCTTTCAAAAGAATCTAACCTCACTACCAACCTTTTTTAGAGATCTACATTTGGCTTGAAGTTCTTTTTGGATATTCTATCCATAGAATTATGTAGGTAGTATCTACTTACCTATTACATATAGAACTAGCTCGGCCATCCCCCATCAACCCATAACCAACTAACCAACCATTACACCATGTCCACATTAATATTGGTCATCTTTTACCTAGACCATTCACTTATTTTGTGACAACCTTGCATGTTCATTTTGATCACACCAACTAACCTTATAATGTTAAACTATTGAACTTTGTACCACCTCATTCATGATCCAGCTAATTATGTTGTTTTGTAGGAGCACTTCTTACCTTGTATAATTACAACCAACACTGACCTTGTCTAGAGGGCTTGATAGGCCTAACTTAATCATATATGACCAACACTATGAACTAGTTATCCTTATCACATAACCCTTTAGAATCAAACTTATTTTTACCAACATTAACAACTTTAGTCTTTACATGATCTTAAGTATCACCCTTAGTCACATTTTATGTACATGTTTACATCACAAATACCCAAAATTCTTATGTCACCCACATTTTGACTACCCATTTACCATTTATCAAACCTTAACATAATTTCACTCTCACCTCATCAACTCTTAGTTTGAGGGAGAACACCTCTTCCCATACTCAGGGTAATTAGACCTTGACCAACAATCTATTTTTTTTCTACAACTTATGATATCAAATCTATATAACAAAAAGGGGGAAAATTTAGACACTCAAAAATTGTACATGATATCTTTCAATGTTAAACTACCTTTTAACCCTCATCTAACCTCACATATAATGGACCACCTAGTCAATTAGACTCATCTACTAACTTGATTCTATCAAACCCCTAACTTATCACATTTAATTTACACCTTTTTAACTTTATTTAACTCATTTTCTTTTGGCCCCTCAATCATCGATGATCAGCCTAACCATCAACAGTCAGGTCTCTAAGACTACTTTAAATTTTTAAAGCATTGATGACTTTGTGTGAGATAGGTATCTCCCTAAATAGAAAATTACTTTTAAAACTAGCTTTAAAATGTCATGAATTGGCAACTTTATCCCCCTATTAGATTAGTAACTTCTTCTATCCAATTAGTAGCTTCATCCTATAAAAGAGAAGAGGAAGAAGATATATGAATCTAAAATTGATAGTCTATAATCCAAGATCTCTTGCATACAGGTATCCAACACCCTTTCATAAAGTAAGCAACATCATTGAAGACCCAAAGGTTTGTCAAAAACACATTTGAAAGCCAAAGTACTATAGCTTTGGCTAAATTACTTCAGCCTTCCATCATTAAGTTTCATGTATCTTTTGCTCATTTTCATTGATTTATCTTATTTCTAATCTTTCTACCCTATCAAACCCTTTAGTATCTCATTATCCACCCTCAACCCCATAACAAACCTCTATTTGCCCAAATATCCAATCTGCACCTTTTTTTCTAATCCTTCCCATATTTACATAGGTAACCACTAATTGTTAGCATAACCACTAATGGTTACTTCAATCATCAATGGTTACCTAACCATCGATGGTGAACTTGAATTGTGAATGGTTCACCTAACCATTGATAGTCACTATGGCATAAAAATATAACAAGCTATTTTCATCCCCATAACCCTAGTTAAACCTAACTTTCTCTATTTCTACCTGATTATAGTATCTTTTCTGACTAAACCCAAACCCTTTTAGCATAAGCATTGACTGGATTTGCTACTTTTGGTCACTTTCCTTCTAAATAGCATTCCACTTTATTTTAATCACACTTCATTTTGATAGTCACTATGGCATAAAAATATAACAAGTTATTTTCATCCCCATAACCCTAGTTAAACCTAACTTTCTCTATTTCTACCTGATTATAGTATCTTTTCTAACTAAACCCAAACCCTTTTAGCATAAGCATTGACTGGATTTGCTACTTTTGGTCACTTTTCTTCTAAATAGCATTCCACTTTATTTTAATCACACTTCATTTATCTTATGCAAGTATATCTTTACTTTATCCTTTCCAACTTAATTGTTATAATAGTAGATTGATAGCCTCCTAGTAATCAATACGCTTCTTAGATATAGCTCACGCTAGGTAGTCCACTCAACCATCCATCTAACAATCCCTTTTCAAGTATCTTTCTCATCTACAAGTTATTCATTCCAAGACAAAGAGGAGTTTCCATCATCATTTGGATTCACGTACACACTTTACTAGCTATTCTTCTCCTCACCTTATTACTAGTTTCATTATTTGCTTTCAAAATTAAGAAATGAGTAAAATTAACTGAAATACCAATGGTCATGAAAAAGTAAAAAATAAAAAATAAAATAATATTAATGAAAAACTCTCTAGTAGATTCACCAAATTTGTTGATAATTAAAATTATTACATTAACAAATAAACACTTTAACTTATTGCAAAGGTTAAGATGGAATTATACTAGTCTAATAATTAATATTTGAAGGTCTTAAAGTATATAAAAGATGTGCAATGGTTTTTCAATATATTTTAGGAAATAATAAGCATGTCATAGATCAAGAATACTTCATTATAATAAAATAAATTGAATATCTCTTTAAATATGAAGGAAACAAAATATAAAAATATAATCTAACTGATTCAACAAAGAAAACCTATCGATTAAAGAATATCTAAAAGGAAATATTTTTGTTCCTTTTAATTTATTTCTTAGCTTTTTCAAATTTTCAATAATCTTTTGATGGTTATGTTTCACTCAAAGTAGATCAAAAGAAAATAAATAGAAAGAACTAAATGATAAATAAAACAATTGACAATGAAATCCAAAGATTGAAAGGGAAATAATAATTAACATAACTAATTAAATAATCACCGTAGTAAAGAGTAATATACATGAATAACACATAATGAAATAATAAATAAGAACAACTATAAAGGAAACTAAATAAAATAACCTAGACTTCTATATAAACTAGACTAACGTTAAACTAAATACCACATAATTCTAAGCAAATAATAACATTAATTACTTATAAACTTAAACCACTTAAATAAAAACCAACTAAATCAAGAATTTAAGTAATAAATAGTAATTAAAAAAATAGTCTAACAACGAAAACATATCAACTTAAGGACTAGTAAATAAATAATTAGCTGAGAATTAGACTAAGACTTAACTAAATAAACAATAGTAATGAAATCAAAACATCTAATTCAAAAGATAAATATAAATAAAACTAACATAACTAAAATAGCTTAAAAAAATAATAAAAATTAAATGTGAGTCTTAAAGAAGAGTTATCTTAGCAAAGGTAAAAAATTTATTGAGAAACACCATTTCAATACAAAAACCTTTGATAGAACTAATACAATCTAAATAAATCAACAACATGTCACACATAACAAAGTATTCATCATTATTCATGCCAAGTAATTTGAATTCTACTCATTTTAATGCAAATATTTAATCATTATATGATATTAAACCTAAGAGCTATTAGATAATTGATTTATAAATTAAACAATAAATCTAGATATACTTGTGCTCATTAATAGTGTTACTCAACCATTACAGAATGTCTCATTAGTCTATCTACAAAAGTTCTTATATCTCAAATATATTACACAAAAAAGTATATGATGATGAACTTTGATGAAAATTAGAGTCTTCAAGGATACATGTGTAATGTTCTTCCCTTTGATATGTCACCTTGATCTTCTTATATAATCATCTCTTCAAGAGATAGCTGAAAAATAAATTATAACTAACTTTAACTATTATTAGTCAAGTCTAATTGACTTTAAAATAAAGTCAATCAACTTTATAACCCAAATTTTTTTAAAGACTTAAATAAGTCTTTTAGATATCAAATTAAAATTTTAATAGACTGATTAATAACAAAATCTAAATGGGTGGGGGTCCTTAGACATCATTAACATTTAAATAATCAGAATATGCTAACATTAATATGAAATAAATAATTTAAATGAAATTCAATGCATCTAACATAAATTCTATATGGATTAACCCATATTTAGTAATATATGATTAAAAACAAAAAATATATGTACTACTATAAAAGTTATACCCATTGTCAAGTATCAAATATGAATAAGTATCATCAAGAGATACAACATGAAAAGTTTCTGAAAGTATTAAAATAACAAAACTATAATTCACCCAACCATCCATTTATCCTTAGTATCAGATAATATATTAATTAATGGATGTCTTTTATCTATTTGATACTTTGTATAATTCATTGTCATAGATGTAAACTTGACCAATTTAGTACTACATTCATTGTGTTCATCATCTACCTTGAATATCACCTTCTTGACCATCCTAGTAATTGTAGGCAATGCCAAAGGGATGATTTCTCATCTTTTTCCTCCCTAAAATTATACCCTCTCTTGATCAAGTATATGTGAACAATTATTTTCAAGATTTAGCTTAGAAAACCTAAGGGTGCATTTGTAGGTTCACGATATGGAATTTTAGTATTCAATGGTACAATGATCAGGAATGCAAATTGGTAGTTAACCAAAATATCATATCAAGGTATGTACACTTGATGTTGTGGTGAATGATGATGAGTAGGATTAGGATGAGATTACAAAGTTATTTTCATGTGTTGGGAGGAACCATTTGGAGTTTCTTGTCTATGAGAATGATATGTCCAAGGAGGTATTATCCAACCATTGTTTCTATAGGTATTATAAATGTTAAAGGTAAAGTCATTCAAGACATTCTATAAGCAAGGGTCAAAAGCATCAAAATGGATTGACATATGAGTGCCTCAGTTATTAGGTATAGGATCCATCCTACCAATTCTCCTACCTCTAAAGTTATGGCCTCTAGGAAAAAATCTATGAGGGGTGGATATTTATTGTTCCAATCCTAATTATGCCCCCAATTATTATCATGAGACTTATTAAAGTGATAAGGAGTCTAGAATAACATTTTACTAAATAACGAAACCTTGATTACTATTTGGATTGAAAAATATCCTCTGATATATGTGAAAACTAAAAAATATCACATCTAATTATATAAAACATCTATTCATGAACTTCAATAAAATTGATTGATATTTTAATACTTAACAAATATAAGCATTCAATATTGATCATATAGACTTATTTTATTTTGACAATTATAAAATTAAAACATGATTCTATCATATTATTTGAAGCATCTAATACATCATCCACTGTTAAACCACATATTTTTAGAAAAAATAATGAACATATCACATTCTATCTAAAATCTAAAATATTATGCCAATCACAAGAATATATCTATTCTTATTACTACAAACTATTCCACACCATAATGAACAAACAATTATCCTCAACCTTTCCTAATATATATAACTATCTATCTCTAAATATTGACTTCTATGTAAAGTAAATGTTTATTTTAAATCATATAACTTAACATAATAAAATTTAAGTCATAAAACTATCATCTTCACATACAAACAACTCACATTTGTTCCACAACTTGATAGACAACATAAAACCTTGGAGGGACCCATTTAAATTTGTGAAAACTTCAAATATTTGAAAATAAACACCTTAAAAAAATAAGACTTTACTATTTTATTTGTCCTCAATAACTTAAAAAAGAACAAATATTTAAATCAAATTTTTATACTATATGTATAACATCTCAACAATTTAATCTCAATCATAAAATACCAATAAACAAACTATCAATTTTTTGAGCTAGGTATCCCCTTTATCTTTGTAATTTGAACTTTCACAAGATCTGAATGAACATATATAAATTTTTTTTCAAAATATATAACTTATTCTACTTGAAAATAATAACTTTCATTTCAACCTCAAGCATTTTGCCATTTTCCAAATATCAAACATATAATGAAAAATGAAATTGATGAATTCTATCAAATCCAAAACATAATTAGGTTCAAAGACAAACACTATTGTTCAATGAAAATTATCATCCCTAGATGATAAAAGTATATGTGGTAGAGGACCAATAAATAAACCTTGAATAAAGATTATTTACATGATTTTCAACTAAACAACATTTTATAAGACTAAAAATATTTCTAAAATCATAAATGAAAATAGAAAAAATAATCTCCAAGCCACTATAATCCATTAGAATTCAAATATTTAACAATTATGACCAAAAATAAGTTATTTTGTGTAAAATATTTACTAAACTTTTAATATTAACTCTAAACTATTCTATATATAGGATTGATACAGAAAGTTAGAACCAAAAATCCTTCAAAATGTTTTGACAATACCAAAAATCATCCTTCTCATAGAATTTTAAATCATTAGACAACTCAAAAACTCAAAAATGTAGATAAAGAAGAATATTTATAAAGGATAAATAATTTCCAAAGACTCGAATGAAAACCAATAAGCATCTATTCCAATGCACTAGAATATTTTGAATTCAAAAACTGGTAATAAATGTGTTACTTAAAAAGACCCAGACTAGTGCAATTGAAGAACAAACCATAAATATAATTCTATCATCACAATAATTTCATCCACATAATCTAAAATGAAACCAAAATATATATCTCCAATAACAACTCAATCACCTTAAAACCTCAAGTGAAAATGTATAAGTCATATTCCAAACTCAGTTCAAAAACAAATACCGAGAAACCCACAACACATCCAAATAAACTATGTGTTAAAACATGAAATATTATAATTACCAATTATATATTGGCATGCAAAGACATTCTCAAACCCATGATTTTTCTATAAGTATATTTTATAACTAAATAGATATTGCATGTTTGAACAAAATTATCTTCTATAATTTCATCCATGCATTCAAAAATTTCCACATTCCATTATAAACTATAAAATACTTCTATTATCAATTGTATCTGGACATGTAATTAATAACTCTAAAATTCCATATTATGGGAATTCAATAAATATTAAATTCATTTATCTTTTAGAATGACAAATGCCTTACCTTATTTTTGACTCCTTATTTTCCTCTATTCTTTCCAAGTTACTCATGCCTGCACAATGTTGCTTCCACCCAAAGCTTGTGAGAAATGATTAAAAACAGAATGAATTCACCTTTTGTATTCTATTGAAACTCAATAACTATTCAAATGTAACATTACATTCCCATTGGTTATGAAGTATACTAGTACTATTTTAATGGCATAGTCAACTTGATAAAATAAGTTTCCAACTTTACCCATTACTAAAACCATTACCAAGTTGTCATGCTAAAAACCAACTATCAATGTATGTACATTGCATTAAATAAAATTGAATCTATATCATGTCAAATGGATACCCAAATCTCATCCAAATCACTTAACAAAAAATTCATCAAAACCAAATACTATCTACCAACTATGAAATTATTTGAACCAAAGGTTTTAACCCGAGATTACTAAACATGCCATAGTTTAGGCCTTTAGTTATTTCATATCCTCCAGCTTAAGTATATTTATTGACAAAAATATATGTAGATTTAATGGACAATATAACCTTAAGTCTTAGTTTTAGGGAATATTTAGATTTAAATATAAACTAACTAAAATCCAAAGTATAACTTATATATCTAATTTTAAAAAATCAAAACATCTTTGCTAATTTAACAATAAACCTATGCAAGTCAAATCGATATGAATCCTTCAACATATAATCATTGAATTATAGATTATTTTATCCATAAATACATCTTATGAACATTAAACAACTTCATATTACCTTTTATATTGATGAATATATGATTTGAAGAATCCTAAGTTTAAGATCAAATCATCTATTTTGAACAATATCACACATCACATATAAAATGTAGATTATCATTAAGTTTATTTATGATTTTGAAACCACTAAATAATTTTAGAGTAAAATTTTATTAAACACAAAATTCATAGTAAAATTTAGCATAATAATTAACATTCAAATGCAATAATGAATTAAGACCCCCACGTTAATAATTTTAAATGCTATGATGTGAGTCATAAATATGACAAAATCTTTTCTCATTTAAATTTTCAAAAAAATATAGGGGGTGCCAAAAATAGGAATAACACCCTCGTCTATCTCTACCCATTTAAACCTAGATTCCTTCACATCTAGATTTTAGGATTAAACATTTATTGAACCTGATTTATATGAATGCAAAGTTTTATAGTTCCTAATGTTTTTAGTTAGTTAGGGTTATAGTTTTTTTTTTTTTTTTTTAAAATTTTAATTACTTATATTATTTTGTATGCAACCTAGGCATATCCTTAGATTGGGAGGTGTCCCTATTAAAGACACTGAGATTTCGCTCTTATTTCCTAAGATGTCTAAAACTAATAAATAACAAAATATATGGATCATGATGATACCAATGTTGAGAGTTTGAAAAATGTACATATGAGGTTATCACATAATAATATTCTAATATTGAAAACCATGAGTCTATTAAAAATGATGAACATGAGAAAATAGATCATGAACAAGTCAAAATAATTGCATTATTTTGTGCATGTATTCATCAAAACCCTAAAGATATTGATGAATTTCTAGAAACCATATTAGAAACTAAAAAAAAGAAAAGAAAGCATATATCAATAATCATGTCCATCTATTGATCATGATATTCAATCTATGGGTAATCCCCATATATCAAAAACCCTCCCCTTGAGTTCATTACCACTTAATACTTTTAATGGGGACACGAGCTATGTATTTTAACCTTTATTTATTGAGACTAATATTTCTACATATATCTTGAGGTTATCAAATTATTCAACTCAAATATTGGTTTCAATACCTACATATGCCCAACATATGGGTACACCTCATTTGGTAATTATCAAATGACCAACCTAAAATACCAAGAGGTCAAATCCCTTGTCTAAATTATAAAGCTTTATATAACTAAGGTTATAAATATTGAACAAAATTCTATGAAATATCCTTATTTTATTATTCATAATAGGTGTTACATAATCATCTTTCAACATAAATATGTTTTCACCCCTTACCAACCATTTTTATTACACCTAAGTTTTCATTTTATGATGGCAAAGGTGACCTTGAATAGCATATTTGATATGTTTATGTAGCACACATTGATTATGTATCCAATGATAAACTTTTAACCAAATTATTTCTAATAATATTAAAATACTATGCTTTATTGTCATTCTATGATTTCTAACTCAATCAATAAATGACTTCAAACCCCTTGCAAATCAATTTTTGTAACATGTTGAGACCAACACCCCACATATTTATTTTTTGAAAAGGGGACCCCTTTGATTGTTTCTAGAACCTCTATATTCTAGAAAAGTGTGAAAGATTGTTTGATCTTGAATTTTAAAAGCAAGTCAATCTTTAAAAAATACATGTGCTTTGGTGTATCTGATTAACTATCATGTTTTATAGATTAATGTTTCTATATAATCATCTTTAAGGTGATTAATTATAGGTTCCATGGAAGAAGTCAGGTTTCACAAGCAATATAACCTAGTAGTTTGAATTTAAACATTCATCGGAAAATATAATGGGAATTTTTATACATGATCAGGTTCTAACTTAAATTTCATGTGCTTTTGCAGATCTAATGCTTTATGCTTATTTGTTGGATTTAATCCAATAGTGTGTCAAGCTTGAAGTATTTTAGAAAGGCATATAGTTAATTATTTGGGCCCCAATAAGGATCCAATGACAATCACTTGATCAAAAGTTTTAATCTAATGTTGTGAATGAAAGCTAAAACATCAGGAACTCTCAAGGGTTTTACACGTGACATTCAATTATTACATCAATAAATTAAATTGTATTAAATTTGACATGTTCACTCCCATCATTTGAAATCTACAAGGACATATTTGACATGAATGAACCTATCAAATTTAACTTAGGAAATCCCTAAATTCTTGGGAACTCCTGAGGGTTTTCCATGTGGCATTAAGTTATTGGATCAATAAATTCCATTTTTTAAAATTTGACAGGTTTGCTCCTATCAGTTAATGTCTTTGAGGATGTATTTGACATGACTAAACATGTAAAATTTAACTTAAACAATTCTTAAACCCTAATCAAAGGGGGAATTTATAAAGAAACCTTTTAATAAATTCCTATCTTTTAACGAAGACAAGCCTAGTATATAAATATCTTAGCCTAAGTCATTTTGTGTTTTTTGAAAATAAATCTTAAAATTATAAATGACATTTTAAATCCTAAGATTCATATAATCATGGAACTCATTAAAAGGTAAGCATTTTATAGGATCCAATAGTAATCACTTGTTTGATGGATTTGATCTAATAGTGAAACAATCCCAAAGTCTTTTTAAAAAGGCATATAGTTAATATCTAGCCCTAGCCAAGATCCAATTGTGATCACTTGCTTTCTAGATTTGATCCAATGGTGCAATGAGCTTGAGGAATTTTCAAAGGCCTCACAAGCTTGACACATGGCATAGTTAGTGATCTTAAATATCAAGATACCAAATAAATGCAAGGACCTAGATTGGTTTTTTAAAGCAAAATAAAGAGGAATTTTAAAAGCTAATGACTAGCCTTCAACTAGAATTTATGAAATTTGTCATAAAAGGCATGGAACCCTACCACATAAGATCCATGTAGGTATGGAAGATCAAAAATAAAGATATCTTATGCTCAATAATATAGAATACATGAGAATGAGCTCCCATCAAATTTGAGACATGTATGAAATCAAGGGTTGGATATTTTCACCATTAAAGCTAAAAACCCTAAACCCTCTATAAAGAAGGACTCAAGTTAGTTCAATTGATCACATAGCAATCAAAGTAAGTGAAACTTGAATTTAGAGCAAGTGCCTTAGTGATATATTTATTTTCATCAACTAAAATTTAGTTTTATAAATGGTGATAGGTAGGCAACAAATGAAAATGGAAGCAAAGCTTTATCTAACTCTAGATGGTGAAGGAAGGGTATTTAGAGACACAAAGTTAGATTTAATAGCCTCAAATGTACATGGAAGCAAAAATTGGTCTAAATTATTCTTCTTTATAGAAGAGTTGTAACCAATTTCCTAGGAAGAAATAAGGAATGTTATGGTGCACTAGAGATATAAATATCTAGTATCAATTCAACTGGTAGGCCTTTACCATGCAACCACTAAACTAGAGGTAATGCATTGCATCAACCTTCTTGTTCTTATTTTTATTGACTATAAAATAGATGGAGAATAGATTATTCATGAAAGTAGTGTCAAGAAAGTTTCATGTATAGCTCTCATGGCCTTTGAGGATTAATATAAGCTCCCTCTACCTCATTTTGATCTCCCATCCTTAAGTGAATGGGAAAATTCCCAAAACTTGGATTCAATCCTCTCACCTTGGTTAATCCAAGGTTCCCATGTTTTCAAAACCCCTAATGGTTAGATTCTTATTGCCTAATTTAGGAAGGGTGTTAGGGTAACTATGACCTTATTAAATAGAGCCTTTAGTGTATCTTCTGAAACTTATTTAAGTAAGGTTTGGGTATCTTATGTTCATTGCATGTTAGAATAGAAATTAACCCCTACTTTTGGAGACTTAATAATTTTTTTCTTAGTCAAACAATTTATAGCCATCAAGAGAAAGACCTCTAAGAAATTATTTATTATGTCTTACCTCTTGGATTCACTCCTAGCCTCTATTAATTTCCTTGGCATCTAAATTGGTCCCTTGATGGTAGAACTACCATTTCCCATTGTTACTCTAAATTGTATATTTTAAAATACAAGAATCACATGAAATTTATATGTGATGGTATATTCCCAATTATTTTTGAGGCAATCACTAGTGTCCATATGCTTAGGATTCATCCTCTAATCAAAAGACAAGTAGAGACCATGGGGGATGTGTGGTTCTATCCAAATTTCACTATAATAAGGATAGAAGGAATCATTGTCCAACCATACAAATTGCCTATATATGTTCCTATTAAGCTTGTAGAGCAAGAAATTGCTTATCAAATCATCCAAGGAATAGATTGGATATGCAAAAGGAATAACAAGGCTCAGGTTCATCACTTTCCATTTGATATTGGTAGAATTGTAATTAAGGATTAGAAATAGCTAGAGATCATGATAGTACATAGGAACTCTTTTGATTTCAAATTGGATGATCTTAAGATGTGAGACCCTGATGATAGAGTGGCTAACCATATCCAAGATAAAAATTCCCATAGATTGAGTATAAACATCAACCAAGTGTGGGAGATGGTATTTACACAAAGGTAAGTAACTTTAAAGAAGACTTGTCCAGGGTTAAAAACTACAACATCAAATTAGAACATAGGCTAGTTAGGGATAATAAGCCCTTAGGATAAATATGTCAACTACATCCCTTGAATTATCATTTGTTGTTAAGACCATCTAGGATTGCACATCAAGAGCCACCTATTGGAGGACAATCTTCTAAGCTTTAGTAGGGAAAATTGGCAAAGTCACCCCAAGTTGGGCAATTTGAGGATGTAAAGGGAAAAGATAAAGATGTGATTGAGGAGTCTAGCATAGAGCATAAACTTGGTGAAGGTCCCAAATTCAAACATCCCCACCAAGGCCTTCTTCCCCAGTAGACGTTATTAGCATTACTGCTTTAAAATCAGAGAAATAATGGAAAGTTCCCTTATTAACATCATAACTACCTATGGTTTTGATAAAGAAGAGGATTTATTTGAGGAATCAAGCAAAGAATTAGTTACATTGGATGAATGAAAGAGTCAGGTAGAATTGGCCTTAGTTATTTTAGCTCTATGAAAGAGGCCTAGCTTAACTTTCACTCACCCTATTAGTGAAATTAACCTCATCAGTAATGAGAATTTTATTTATGGACCAGTTATTCTTGATTGGTCTATTTATGGAAAGTTGCAAAGAATCCCATCTCTTTTTACTTCACTAGCTTTGAATCAAGTTGACATGGATGTTCATAATAATGTCAAGCCTTGTATTCAAGATATTATGAATATACAAGTAGATAAATGCATCTATATCCTTTGGAACAAGGAAATATAAGGGATTGACACCCCAAGAACCTTTGGGATTTCAAATGTAGAGATTCTTAAATAGACATAGGCAAAGGAGACTGACCCTTAGGTCCTTTTCAATCTATATACATCAAATCTTGAGAGAGTAGTGACCAAGAAAGTTAATATTGGTACTGAAGACTTCACCTTATAGAAGGTGGAACCATTTCTAGGTTTAACTCCTTTTCTAGGGTAGGCAGTAGGGGAACATCCTATATTTCAATAAGTTATGGTTATTATGGTACTATCACAGTCAACCATGACCTTGGCTAGAGTTTATGGAATAAAATAGAAAATTCTTAACTTGAAGAAAGAAAAACAAGAGTTAGAAGCTTAGGTTCTTTCAATTCTTGAGGATGAATTACAAGCATTAAAAAAATATTTGATGAATGCATTTGAGAATTTAAGAATCATCAATCTCAGATTTAGTGATTTAAATCATCAAACTAATATGGTACATGCCTTAGTCACTCAATGGAAAAATTCTCAAGTTTAGATAGAGGAGTTAATCAAGGTACATAAGACAAAGCAGGCATTAGACTTCAAGATTATCAAACTTAGACATTGAGACATCTTCATGGTAGTTTTGATGGATAAATAAGAGGATTTGATGACTTGGAGAAATGATGTCAATGGATTCATCAAGAGAGACATAGGTTTGGTAACCAAGATTGAGAAACTTCTAGGGAATCTATTAGATAACCCTTCTCAAACCACTATTATAGGCATGATTAGTGATGAAGAGTTCAAGCAAAAGGTTGGTATTAACAACTAGGGAATTAGAGAGAATAAAGGTCATTTATCCAATGACAACCAAAATATCCTTGATATCATCATTTTTGTATGGAAGAAAATTGTAGAAGCACAATGTATTGAGGAACTGGTATCTAGGGCTGATAATGAATTTGACAAGTTGGTAGATCAAGAAGATGATTGTATAATGAAGCCTACAGTGAATTTTGAATTAATCAAGGATAAATATACCAAGGTGAAATACTTCCTCAAATAGGGATAATCTAAGGACCCACAAATGAAATTTATAAAAGCTTATTCTTTTTGTAAAGTATATGCTAGTCTATTAGCATATACTCTTTGTTATCAAGTTGACATGTGACCTTCCACATTGTATATTTATGTCAAGGACATTTGTAATTATCTACATGTGGATATTTTGTAATTTAACTAGTTAAATACCTATATTTCATATAAATAGTTAGATGCTTACCATTTTTGAGAGAGAGTTTTTGAGCAATTATATACTAGTAACATTTAATACAACTAAGGAATTCTAAAAAGATTATCTATACAGTTTTGTTGAATGTCCATGCTACCTCTCAATTGTAGATGTTCATATTTAATTTGAATGATTATTATTGTTTTGAGTTACGTTCTTTGTCATAGGGTTGTTAATTTGTGCTAACTACTAAATTGGTTGTAAAGATCTCAAGTATACTTCATTGTATTTGCTCTGTAATTGGATGTACGTAGGTTATTTAGATCATAATAGAAAATATTTAAGTAAATTTGGTTCTTACTTATGATTCATATTTTTCCTTTGAATTTTTCCTAATTTTTGATATAATATAAGATTATGCTATTTTTAAATATTATAAATTGGTTCAAATGTGCTAAAAGTAATTGGAATTTTTTCACAATATTTGAGATGAAAACTTGCAATCATGTTTCTTTCTTAGTTTACCCTTCTCTTTTCTTATTTTTATCAAGATTCACTCTAGCTTAAAGATCATTACTAATACTCATTTAGTTTAGCTTATAAGTCATAAAAAACTATTGAATATCTAAATATTTAACCCTGGTGGCTCTCAACCACTAAATCAAACAAATATTGTGGGTAGTTCTCATATTCTACTTGTATTTCCACCACAGACATCATTAAATTATCACAAACTACAACTCAAGCCTTAGATTTTTTAAATCCTAAAATGAGTAGTGTTCATCAACACTGAAGATCACCTATGGTATATTTCAAAGCATCGACATAACACTTACTTTCTAATATTATGAAAAAGGTTTCCTATGCCCAAATTTCAAAGATCAAATAAGGAACCAATGAACCTATTAATGAGTATGTATTTAAATATAAGACACCATTGACTAAAGTGACTAAATCTATTTCAAATAAAAAGGTTCAAGATATTTTAAAGAGACATTTTTTTTCTCATTTACATAGGTTAATTATATTTAAAAATTTCAAATATTTTGATGACTTATCCCATATTATTTATGATCATGAAATGAAACTTATCTCATTGAACAAACTTAAGTATGTATCAAATACACTTACAAAACTACATATAATAATAAGTTTATTATCAAACCAAGTTATAAGTTAAAACCTCTTGAGCCTGAAAAAGAACACCATGGTTAACGTGGTGTCACAATCTCCTAATCAAAATGTGTTATCTAATGTACCACAAATATAATTTTTATGATTATCTGATTCTCTAGATTCATTACTCCCATAAATTTTAGAGTGTCATCTTAGATATATCCCTCATCCTATAAAGGTTGACATGAGTAGACTTCTACCCAAATAGTATGATGTGAATGCTTATTGTGACTATCACTAAGGCCATGGGCATTATATGAACAAATATTTTACCTTAAAGAATAAGATCCAAGACATTATCAATCATTAAAAAATTAAATTTGGTGATCTTCCAAAGTAAATAGGTTCACAACCTAGTGACCACCATAAGTATAAAATATTTTAAAATACTTCGTAAAATCATTCTAAGAAGGATCCACAAGTGTAGATGGCATATAGTTCACACCCTCCTACATATCATCATGAGCATCCATTGGATGGTATTATTGGTACTTATAGATAGAATAAACCTATTATGGTTCAAATAACCTACATTATTTTCTATGACAATGAGATTAGGGATGATGACTCAAATCATCATTCCTTATTCATTAAAGCATACATTGACCACTAGCTTATACATAATGTTATGATTGATAACGATGAAAGTGAGAAACTTTGTATTATGACATTACTTATGTATTTGGGATATAAAAATCATGATTTAAATCCTTCTAATAGATCAGTTAGAGCATTTGATGGGACTTCATAACATGTTCTTAATGAGATTGGCTTACTTTAATAGGTGGGTTTTGCCCATGCAATTACTACATTATCATTTATACCCTTCAAGGTTATCTTTGATATATTATTGGGATTAACTTGGATATATACACTTAAAGTAATACCTTATATAGTGCATGGGTGTGTTATATACATTCATGCAAATTAGGTAATTATAGTTTTTGTAATTCCATATGAATATCCTCTTGAACAAGAAAAAAATATACCCAGGTAATTAATTACCAAACCTCTATAGGTTAATCTTCTATAAAAGGTTAATCAATGATAAATTACTTTTACTAGGTGCCTATACTTGAGATACCATTGCATTAGAGATCAATAATGGGATTTATACAATCTTTATCTACTATGAACCATATTCAAATATCTAGAACACCTACAAATGTTCCTATTACTATTATTCTAAATAAAATTTAGACCATTCATTGATGCATTCTATGAACCCCTACTATTATTTCATCTTAATGACCATAAATTCTTAATATGCATACACAAATCATAAAAAGATCCTATAATACCAAATATTAAACCTATGCACACTCCCTGATAGTGTCACAAATTTATTACAATAGGTTCATAATTGGGAGATATTTGTAAGAATACTTATGATGAGATCATAGGATAGTATTTTATTTTCTTAAATTCCAAAAATACCAAAAAAATAAATAAACTTCAAAAAACCAAAATATGTTCAACATTTACATGTTCTATTAGCTACTTGGCATATATGTTGTTGGTTCCATGTTGGTAGATGGAATATGAGTATTTTATATACACGTGTTTCAAACATATTTTGAGTGTGATACATGAAAACATAGATACATGTATATGCACTTTCATATGTTAGGTATTCCTTCTACTCACGTCATGTGGGCCTTGGGGAATACACACATTTGATCATGATATATTAATAATATATCATTTTATGGTCACTTTACATTATCATGTTTAATCTCCTATATGTACATATACATGATTATATTCATGCTTATTGTAGACAACTCATTTTAACCACTTTAGTGTCTAAACTACATTTTAGAATGATTTTTTGAAATCACATGAAAATTAGATTATAAATCAGTATTAAACAAAATTTACCCACATAACTATAATTTTAATCCAAAATCATAGTGACACATCCCTAATTAGGTCAATGGATAATCTTACATCATTAATTTGATCAAATGCATTTGATACCAATTATAACCTTTGAAAACATTATCACAAGCTAATTAAATGAATATTTGATGAATCGAATAACATTATAAAGGTCATATTATTCTAATTTATAATTAATATCTAATCATTTAACATAATCTTCTTCTAATAAGAAATTATATGACTTTTGGGAATTACCATATTTTCCTAAATAAAAATTTCTTTATTACCTCACATGGGTGATTTCATTCAACAAAGTCATTGGGAAAGAGGTTGAATGCAAGAAAGTTCTTATACTTATCTTACACATTGCTATTTTATACCCCTCTTACATACTTCAAGAAGTCATGACTACACTTTCTTCCTTTTTTTCCTTCCAAACTCTAAAAATTCCTTAAATGTCATATATTACACACTCCAAGTGTGGAATGATGAGTGTGAGCACTCATCCTCCACCATTGATTTTAGTATTTATTCAATGGTACACGATCATCCTAAAAATTATAAAAACAAGGCCAAATATCTATTATAGAAAAGTTTTTTTAGTGTAGTGTTATTATGTTAAAATATAGAAAAAAATATTCACCTTGTCATCTCATGTGCCAAGCCAAACCACAAGTGACTAAGGAAAGATGCTACCCAAAAATAACTATCATTTCCAAGGACTCCTTGCTCACAAGACAATCTCAACATCTATGTATCAATCATCAAGCAAGTATTTAAAGGAGGTATGCAATTATATTTATCCTTCTAATTATATTCTATGATTTTTACCCTCATAGCTAACACAATGAATTAGACTTGAGTTGGTTATGCCTCTAGGTTGTTTTTGGTTATTTTCCTAATAATTGACTAACCCCCTCTTAGATTTGTCAACTAAATAATGTCACACTTGATGGGACACCAAGGATTGGACATATCCAACAAACTATTCTAAATATTTTACATTTTTATAATTACTATAATTGGTCTTTTGATAAGATTATTCTCTCTCTCTCTCTCTTCTTCCAAAAATCTATTAAAATTCACTCAGAACGAAACAAATTTTTTTGACTATGTATTGGTGAATTCATCCATGAAAATGGTGAAATCATATATTTTATTATACTAATTGGTGAAATCATATTTTTAAGTGATAAAATCATCTCTATTCTATAGCATTCATTTATAGGTTTTGCCCATCAACAAAATCATTCACCATTTTGGTGAATTTTTCTTAGATTTTAGTGAAATCATCATAACTTTCAATGAATTTTTTGTTTGTTAGACACAATCCATTTCCTAAGTTTTAATGAAAATGTTCACATTATGTTCATATGTATGTTGTCTTAGTATTCAATAAAACATCCTCCATTTCATTGAAATTATTCTAGATTTTAGTAAAATTGTTCACAAATTGGTGAAATCATTCCATGTTCAATTTTATGCTCATTAACAAATTTGTTTTATTTTCAAAAAAAATGTCATTATATTTAGCAAATTTATCATAACATTAGTGCAATTATCTCTAATATATTATAAATCATTATTGTAATCGATGAAATCATCTATCTAGTTTTATATACTATCTATTTTCTATGCAATTTCAAAAATAGTGAAAAGTTCCTACATATCAATGAAATTATCTATGTGAAAACCCGAGAGTTATAAAACAACTAAAATTAATCTCCTTAAAATGCTTAAACCCATTGATTGAAAAATTAACTACTTTTATTTCATATTTAGCATGTTTTTAATTTGATTTTATAACTAAGGCAAATTTTATTCATGTTTAAAAATTGGTACTTAATAAATAACAAACCATAATTGAATTCATACTCTTAAGAGAATTTTACCTTGTGTTCTTTGTTTAGATAGTTGTGTTATTTATCATACTTATTTTATTGCTTGTGAGACAAAACTGAAAGAGAATTATGTATGATTTGTCCTTGTTCCTAAGAACTTGGATGAATAAAAAGTGACCCTTTCTTGTTTTATTTTTTGTCTAAATCAATGAGAAAGTGTTCAAAGCCTCCTCATAAATCCTTTAGGGGTGTGTTAACTTGGGATTTAATCTCCTAACATCTTACCAACTTAAATTATCTAATGGCATATAAAAATTTGGTATATCATTCAATTAAATAGTGGTTCAGTAGTTAATCTAACAATATAAATAGATCCCCTAAGCATTCATGCTCTAGAATTCACACTTCACTAATTAATTGATGGATGAAGTGGTTGAGAAATGGAAAAGACCACTTCATAACAATATATATGATTTTTCAATCACTTGATGAATATTTTATTATTCCCAAGTGTTCTTTGGCACTTATGGACCATTAAGAAAGCCAACTCAAAAATCTTAGATAAAAGACCCCACTTACTATGGATTATATTACCAATAGTAAATTACTTTAACACTATAAGTTTCATGACATGTATAAATTATTGAGAGATGGAGGGGGATAAAAAATCTACCTTCATGTGCTTTTATTTTTTATATTAATAATTAGTTCCTCTCAAGGACTAGTATATTGGTAGAATTTGTTGGATACAATGAAAACCTTGTGTCAATTATTAAGATAGGAGTATGTGTTACATGTGCTTATCAAGTTCAAAAACAATTTTTGATAAATAATCAAGTCCAAATGATTCTCAAACCAAGTTAAAAAATCCACATAATTTTTTAATCTAAATAAAATTAGTTTATACTTGAGTCTTTCCTATCATTTATGCTTGAGTGGTTTAATCTTTATATTTAGATTATGTTACTTAGGTTGGCTTTCTATTTGATTTAATAACTTTACATAAGTGCAAGTTCAGGTGCATATTCTAAAGTGCCTTTGTTTTAAATTTATAAACAAACAAGTTTTTAATTTCAAGTGCCCAACTTCTTGTTATATGTGTGTAATTATATCATTTGAGTTAGTTTACAGCCAAATATCAATCCTAATTTGTCTGTAAATGTTCCAATTACAAACTCTAAGTTACATGTTCTAAGTTGAGTTCTAATTCTAGATCAATTTTTTCCAAGGTCAACCCCTTTTATAATGTTAATATATAAAACAAGTTTGGATCTTTATTCAACATTTATATACCAAAATTCTAATTCTTGTGCCAACCTTTAAACATTCCAAGATCCTAAAATGCCTCAGATAAATCAAGTCTCCTTTCTTTGTTCACAAGGTCAAGTTTCAAAGATCTAACCTTTCAAATCATGACTAAAAGTCTAAGTCCTTTTTCAAACCATATCTATATACCATCCAATACCAATTCTAATCCAAATTTCCAATTCTTGTGCTAAACCATGCAAAATTTTAAACATTGATAAAATTATTCCACTTTGGCATTTGCATTGACATACCCAATTTGAACATTCAATGTCTAACAAAGTCAAATTAAAATTATAATACCATACCAAACTAGTTTTTTACCATGCTAGTCAAAGACAAATCTAATCTATCTTCAACCACATACCAAACCAATTTTGTACCATATACCCAACCATTCCAATTGTGATCTAGTTCATCTTGAACCTTGTGATAATACAATTGTGTATCATGATAATGTAATTATATAACACTAAAATAAATTATGTATAATTCAAATATAACTTGTATCATTATAATCCAATTATGTACCATTATAATGCAACTATGTACTATTCCAAACCAATTTTGAATTAGATGCATGAAATTTCAAACCATTTCTTGTATTTCCATTCAATTTACCACACTTGTTGGTTATGAGAGACAAAATAATATAATCCATATTTTATTTCATTTTAATAATACATATACCAATTCATGGTCAAAAATAAAATCAATACCATTTTGACAAGTTTTAATCTGTGTCATTTTTCCCTTTTGGGGGATAAACAAAACCAATTCTACCAAACCAAAACCACCCTCTTTAGGTTATTTATATATACCAATAATTCCCTCCTTTAGTCCCATTCTAATATATATTAATTTACCTTTTTTATGCCAATCATATTCTAATTTTAACTAACACCACCCTTTTGGGGTTAAACCATTTTAATCTATGCCAATTCCCTTTTTGGGGCCAATCCTCTCAAGACCTTTTCAACCATTTTAGTATGTGAAAAACAAAACTATTTGTGGAAAAATTATTTAAATATAACTCCCCTTGCATGAATCCTTTTTTGGGGACATTATTCCAAGTTTAATATGAGTCATGGTATCTTCTGATGCTACATAGACTAAATAGACTACTTTACTTCACTCAACTTAGTCAAAAAATATACTAATTTACGTTTATTTCAAACATTTTATCCATTAATCCAAAGTCCAAGCCAATATTATGGTCAAAACAAATACAACCAACCATTTTCCATCAATAATGCCTCCAAAATATGCCATCAAGTATAGACTATTAAAAAGAATAATTTGATTGATAATTATTTAAAACAAGGATGAATATCTTGTTAAATTGTGGTAAATATGTGTTAAGCTTCCTGATGGATTTATTTTAGAGTAATACACTATTTTATTAGATCTTTTAAATATACATCATAATAAAAACAATAATTTAGACCTATTATTCCATTGCCTATCCAAGGACCCTTATCTATTGACAAGCCAAGCTTTCACAAGTCTGATAACTACTCGATTGCGATATGTCATGATCCTTTTCCCAAATGTGATCAAATATGTCCATTTTCAAATAAAAATTATGATATTCAAACCATTTTTGAATTTTTTTCAAATTTACCATCTTTGACCAAAATAAAACCATATTAAAAAGGTCTATTATTCATTTGATTTTAAAATTCCCCCATTTTTGAACATTTATTCATCTTAAAGCCTTCATTTCTAAGAAAAAGGTAGACAAGGTAATTTCAGATAACACCAATCAATAGGACCCCTTTGTGGATATTTAAAAATTAGAATCATGTTCTATTTTAGAACCAATATCAGAATTGGGTTCTATTTTGGAACCAATATCATATTTAACATCAAAAGCAAAATCAACGTCAGTCTCAACATTAAATTCTCAAACTATTGAATCAAAATCAGCTTCAAAACTAGAAGATATTAATGGATTTTGAGACACTAGTGAAAAATTAAAAAAAATAAAGAATATTTTTTTGGTGGAATCCTCTTCATACTGCCAAATATTGAGTTAATCTATTCCTCATTTCTTGATGAAGACATTACTGAAGATAACATCGACCCTATCACAAATAAAATTAAGTTTAATATAGAATCAATAATAATGTGTGTGACTAAAAATCCCACATTTATCCACAAACCATTATACATTTCATTTTATTCTAATTATCTATTCAATATATGTTTTCCATTATCTAACTAGAACATTTAGACCATGCCTACTCCTCCCCACCCTTCCTCATGATACTCTTTTTTCCAGAGGATATGAAGTCATCTTATTTAAAGGTTTGTAGCAAGTTGAATCAACGACTAAAGAAGTCAAAATAGTGGTCTTCTCATTTATATATTCAATAATATCAAAACATATCTATCATTCTAAGTAGGTATTAGTTAGAAAATTAAGATTATACATTATGCATCTCATTATCATCTTTTGAATTGAGATGCTAGAAAAATAAAAATAAAATATAGAAAAATCAATTAAAAATACAATAGATAAAGAGAAATAATTTGTTTCCTACAATTACCTTGACACTTGGGGTCAACCTCATTCCTTTTAAAAACCAGATCTTATACATATACCATTTGTCCCAATCTTATACAATTTGTGCCAATTCCTATACATGTATCAATTATTCTAATCCTATTCCAATTTTTATCAATTCTTGTACTATTTCATGTACTGATTGTCTTATCTTGTGACATTAATATTCCATTCATGTTTTTATCCCTACTATTGATTCATAGTAATTTCCCTTATTATGGAACTATATTGACATGAGGTCCATTTAGACTATGTAAGCAGTGCTCAATTTCTAAGGTTAGCTTAGTCACCCCTTTTTTATGCTCTCATCATTCCATGAGTAATCTAAGACACACTATCATCATTTTGAGATACACCTTAAGTAATTCTCTTCCCATTCTATGAGTTAACCAATTCTATATCTCATAATCCTCCATTGGGTTGAGATTCCAAAAACACTAAGATTTGATAAAATCCCATAAATAACCTAAAAAATAAAAAAGATACAAAAAAGGCTTAAAACTCTATGAGATATTAAGCCATAAAATTTTAGATTGATTTTTAATCTTATTCACCACTAGATTTTAGATCTACTCTAGGTGGCATGATTTATTACATTTATTGGGTAGGGATATCTTATCCAATCCTAACCATTTATATTTCTATTTTGCATTTCCTAGTAATATTCACTCTTGTGTTTGGAATAAATACATCATCTTGAGGTCCACATGGACTATTTAGGTAGATCTTAGATTCATGGGGAATTCTATGTCATCTTGACCACTCTTATTTTCATATCATTGTTCCTAATTTTCATTGAACATGTATACACATAATATTTTCAAAATTTATCAATTACTAATATTTTCTCTTGAAGGAACCTATTGAGTCTCAATCTCTCTAAGTGCATGACTTATAGGGTGCACTTGGAAAGGGGTGGGTAAACCATTGGTGATCCATAAGATTGGTATCCCCTATATTACCACTTGATATCTACACAACCATCTCCTACTTCCTTAATCTTTTCATCTTCTCTTACACACTCCTCCAAGAAATTTACCACATTAATTAACCCATTTCAAGACTAAAACCCCTTTTTGATAGCTTACAATACATTTTCAGCATGGGTTGACCCTATATTTAATTTTTTGAAATCACGTTATGGGTCTAGGTTAGCTCTGGATGACCTAGACTAGGACCTAACTTCTATATCAAATAAAGATATAGAGTTGAATTATATCAACTCTATTAGATAATATTTCAGAAAGGTTAGGGTTATATCCAAATATATATACACATCCACTTATATAATTTATTGAAAAATAATATAATAAGAAGAAGAATATATTATGCATCTGCTTATCCACCATTTTACTTGAAGAACATTACTTAGGGTTTCAATACTTCCTTTGGAGATAAAGATCTTATCTTGTGGAAAAGTCTTTTGGATACATACAGTAGTTGTGTAAGCTTGTAGTCATATAAAATGTGAAATTGGATGACTTAATAATGGCTAATGACACCCAATCCATAGGTCTTCCTACTTTCTTACCCAACCCTTCTAAGCTATTCCTTCACTGATTCATAGTCATTTAGAGAGAGAAACAAGAATACAAGCAAGTACACTCAAGCACTCTTCCCTATTATCTACATACAACCTTCCAATATTATTTCAAGCTTACTCAAACCTTTTCAATAGTCCCTAGCCATATAATGTACATATAGTTTCACATCTAGTTGCATTTATCATACACACTTACAACAAGAACTTTAATGGGAGAACTAAATTAGCTTGATCCCTCCTCAAATTATTGGAATGTAGGAAACATGCCCACACATAGGGTGTAAAGTACATTGACCGTATCCTTTACACACTAATCCCTTCTCTATTTTTCTAAGTTTTCATTCAATTTTAATCAAAAAGAGATCCTAGGGATTTGAAGATTAAACATAGATGCATAGTGAACTATGTAAGCTTTTAGGCTTCGATATTTCACTAACAGGGTAACACATGCCTGCTAAATATAATCCAAAAAGATCAAACCACCTAGAAAATAACATTGGATAGTAGGGTATCCCACTTTTATTACTCCTATCCAGTCCATAAATGAACCTCAAGATCTAGTTTTTGATAGTTTCCTAGTCCTGATCCTCAACTATAAGACCTTGTCTTAGTCAAAATCATCTAGAACAAGCTAAGTTAGATTTCTCTTATTTACTACTATATTTTTAAAAGGAAAAAATAAAAATCTATTTACACAAATTATTAGCTTGATTATTTCATATTATTTATTTATTTACTTTTCTTAGACTTATTTATTTAACTAGGAATAAAACCCCATTATTTTAATAATAATAAAACAAAGCTAGAGTTGACTTATCCTTGTTATCGTTACATACTATATCAACCTATTGTGAATCACCTTGGACAAGGGAGAGATTTAGGTTTGGTGGGTTCATCTTCAAATTTAATTATTCCTAATTTTTTTCATCCATTATAAGATTAGATAGATTTGAATTTGTACTTCAATCCCATGCATTAGGATTTCCTATTAATTGACTTGAGTATAGATATTCTATGCATGTTTACTTTTTATGTTTATTATCCCCACTTTGTGCCACAATATTTTGTGAGCACTAGACTATATTTTACTTTACTTATCATTTACTTAGTTAATATGAAAGCATAAGATCTAACTAGGGTTATTTCATAGTGTTTCTTAACAAGAGGCTTTGAAACCCTCTCTAGTGATGTTATTTTGGTAAGAGATCCCTTGGTTAGGTATAAAAAATCCATCTTGGTCATGATCATAAATATCTAAAGTATCAAGAATTAAAAGTGTAAGTAAGGTTTATCTAATTTGATCTAGGATTGATTAATAGGTCAGTTGTATTTTACTTTATATATATTCTAGTGAATATGACTTGAATAAAATCCATGTAGGTTTATTTTCATGTATTCATTTTATCATCATATTATATAATTTTATTTTATTTTAGTAATGTATCAAACCTATATATATAGTTCTAATAGTTTGTGCATATGTTTAACACATAGTCACTCTAAAATGATATTTTTAAATCTATGTAGGTCTTGTCCAAATACAGGTGACTAGATCGATCAACTTGGCATAGTATTCTTCTTTAGTTAAATGATTTCATACATAGTCAAACCAATCAAATCTATTCATAATTTTTTTTTCATCATACAATTCTACAAATATAGTGAATCTAATAGAGTCTATTCACAATTTATTTTCACCATATAGGTTTTGTAAAATCCATCGAGCTAGTTTACACTATTCGTATAATATTTGAATAAACACTCAAGCATCTTAAAACCTACCAACCCTCATTCTTACTATCTCTATCACTTCAATTTGTCATTTCATATAGTAATTTTCACAAGTTTGTAGTCTATAAAATTATAACCCTATAATAAACTGGGTCAACCCACTCAAAATTATTCTATAGCCTATTGTATATCTAGAAGACACAACCAACCTATTTGACTATGTTTTTTTGGATCTTGCATCTGTAAAATAGTAGTGACCCTATTGAATTTGTTCTACATTATTTTCATATAATGTCACCTGAATTGATTTTTTACTCATCATAGTCAACAAAATTAAACTCTTTTGTTATTAACTAGTTCACTTTTCATTTTAGTTTCTTACATGCTTAAAATAACAAAAATATACTAATTAAATGATTTTTTAATTTAAAAAATTAGTCATATTATTTTTATATTTTGCACACACTTTCAAATCACTTTACATAAGAAAAACATTATAAATTTATCTTCCCAAGGCCTACCTATTTAGATTTCATCACCAATGGGGAAGATAACTTGGTTTTTTAGCCAAGTATAAATGCATGGTTGATGGTATATATTGGAAAAACACCCAACACCCTTATCACTTTTGGATTTTGAAGTGATGGTGTAGGCCTTAATACCAATCCAGTACCATCTCTAATATAGATCCATTTCAACATAAACTTCCTAAAATTATCCATATATTGCTTTCTAGTTCCTTATTATTGTCAAATTCCCATCACATTAATTTCAAACTTTATTAAAACTTAATAAAATTTACCTCCAAGTATATCCTTAAATATGGGGAGGTATATTATCTTGTGAACTAGTGTGGTACCCATCATACTGATCATTGTCATATTCTCTAGTATCACCTTCAAGATCACCTTTTGTTGATACCCACACTATCTCTTCCTCTTTCCAATGGTCACCCATGAAAGAAGTCTCCTCCTTCTTTGCCCATAACTCCTTCTCCATAAGTGGTGCCTCTTTCTCATCTTGTAGATACCATTCCTATTTAATCACCTTTTATTCTCCTTGAGTATTCTATGCTTGAGATCCATCATGAGCATGATACTTACACTACACCTACATTTGATGTTGAGGAGATTTAGAGAGATGTATTTGTATAGTTTTCCATGAATATCAATGAGACTCTAGTTGCCATTAGGATATAGATTCATAGAGATATTTCAAATGTCATGGATAATATTTATTATAAATTGTATTAGTATTTATGAACATAGTATGGTGTTCTTTCACTTTACTCTTCATTATGATTTTGGATTGGACTTGTGATCTACTTTTGTATATCTTATATCATTTTACTATGTGTCTAATTTGGTTTCACCTATATATTACACATGGATCCTTATATTATGTGTTATGTATTGTATATGATTTAATTTACTTTCATTTCATTTTTCTTATATATTCTTTTATTTCTTTCCATGATCACACACTTATGTATATAAGTTCCTTTATTTCATGTATTTCTTTTCTTTTCCAATGATTATTTACTATCTTATCTAAAAAAATCAAATAGTTATTATTGTGATTTGATTATATAAACCTTGATTCCCTTAGTAATATTTATTTACCATGTGATCAGTTAAAAAATAAGATTTCTCATTATACTCCTATTTTATTGATCTACTTTGATCTCCCTTTATTCTTCTACATTTTATTTTCATACTAAGCATACATATAGTTGACACTTGAGATTACATACTAGTTCATAGGTAATCCTAAGTGTTTAGCTAGCCATATAGTTGGATACTCATCTTCCTCTAACTAGATTCTAAAGTTCATTCATGTGTATCACTTATATCAGTCATGTTGGTTATTTTAAATCTATATGGAGGAGGAATCAAAAATACCATAAAATTTAACATTCAAATCATGTAAATAAAAAGAAATGATACAAAAGGCAACATATAAAATTTAAAATTCAAATCATGCTAAAAGACATGATTCATAGAACATATCCTTTTTATAATCAAAGCTCAAACTCCACATTTGGCCTCATGATATATTCAAGGTCCATTGGGGTGTGATAGGATAGTAGATTGGGAAAGGAGAATAAATAGGTAAATAAAATATTTTAGTGATACATACTTTCTAAAACAAGTACACAATATTCACAATAGACAAATAGCTCTGTAAGAGGTCTTGAAGAATGGGGAACATGTTGAGGGAAGGTAGGTACATTTTAATTTTTACTATTCATATAACTAGCATGAGTTGATATTAATATCTCACCTATTTGCATCTACAACTTTGTGTTTATTATGAGAAGGTATCCTTTATATTTTGATGGTCACTAAACTCTTAATGTCTCTTCTTTGTACCTAGTATGATGCATATTTCCTAAGGTCTTCTCATCGATAACTATGTCATGCTTTTTACATAAAAATATTTCATTATAACATCCAAAATATTCCACTTCAAAAATATTTTTTTGTTAATAAATCATTCCCCCTAGGGTTTCCCTTTATGAGATGCAATGTAAGACCATGGACATGACCATGCCCTCCTCACAAATTACCACATTAAAAACATATTTTAAAATCATTTCCATAGTTTTTTCCACCACATTGTTGTTCTATTTGTGGGTTACATTTTAAGAACATGGATAGTACTAAGACCTCATAAAATATTACAATACCTAGTTCCTACTATCACTAAGTCATAATGAAATTACATGTGTCAAATTTGAGATAAGTAGTGTTTGATTATGAGTTACACGTCATTTACATACTTTCTATCTTTATTTAGTATGTTTTATGCTTATTTCATAATTCTTTCAATTTTATCTTCTTATTTTTATATTTCATGTATGCTTACAATCATTTTATTAAATTTTCATACTTCCCATGTTGAATTAGAATGATTAATTAAATTTATTTTTACATTTTTGTCTCTTTTTATACTTCCCATCTTGATTTAGTATGATTGATTGAATTAATTATTTTATTTTTATACCATTGGTTTTTCATGTGCTTTCCATTTTATTACAGATTTTCATAATTCCCAATATGATATAGTGTAATTTTTATTTGTTTTAACTTGGTGATAATATTTACATAGTTTTAAAACATTTGTTCCTTTTACCATCTTTTATTTATTGTATTTATTCATCTTTTATTTTTACACATTTCCCATTATGATATAGTGTGTATTACATTTGTTTTGATTAATTATACTTTTACAAACCATTTTTTCCTTTTTATTTTTAAACATGAATGTGTATCACATAATGATATAAAAGAAAACACATCACATATTTACCATAACATATGCAACAAAAGCTAAATACATGTGTTAAAAAGGAAATATATCCATGCATCCACATCTAAATTCAAGTACAACCCATGAGATAAATGAAACTATCAACATAAATATATATGTCATATATTTTATACAAATATAGATTAAAAGATGAAATAGCTAAATCCCTAAGGTTATGCTTAATCATGTCTATCCTTTGACCTATCCATGCTACCCATCGACACCTACAACTAACCCCTTTGAATAGTATGTTATAAAGAGGTATTCTAGGATCTAAATATAGTAACCTATCCTTATATATTGACCACCTAGGCCTATAAATTAGATGGTATTCACCATGTTCATAAATCTCTCTTGTGCTAAGGCTTACTAGGCTTGTGCCTCTCTAGTTCCAACCCCTGCTAGTGGCTTTGACCCATCACTACATGCCTATAAATGCCTCATTGCATCTCCCTATAGTCTAAAACATCTTATCTGGGTTGGGTAATATGGAACCTTGGGATCATTCAACATGGTAGGGTTGTATGGTTCCATCAATTCATCTAAAATGTCATAGTGTGCAACCATAACGAATGCTCCCCTTATGACCTCATTTGTCATAGGATCTGAAAAATAAAAAATTAGATAGACATCATATAACATATATATATCTCAAATAATCTATCTATCATAATCAAAAAAATCAATTAGTGTTATATATTCAAAACTTAAATCAAATTTTAAACCATTTCTCACCAATGCTAATGTCACCAATTATAATCTCCCCTTCTGATCACTTGTCAAACACCTATGCTATCAGCTACTTCCACACCAATTAAAATAGAGGAGTCACCACTTGATCTTATCATTATCTTCTCCTTAGTGTTTTTTATTTACCAATTGTGTCCTAGAGATACTCTTATATCCCATTGTTAAATAGCTAGTGCCTGCACCTACTTACATCAATGGTGCCTCTATATTTATTGAGCTTGTGTTAGCCATCACTATCTCTAGTGTGGTGCCTATTTTGATCCTACATATACATACATATAATCTTCTCTTCATATCCCCACCACCTCATGTTGTCATGATCGACTATCCCATGATGTATCATGCTAAGGCTTGATCACCAGTATCTCTATAGGTACTCCACCTCCTCTCCCTCTTAGAACTCAAGCATGTCATGTCTAATAAGAAGGAACTATTATAAGAGGTTTCAAATGGGGAAGTCCCATCTACCCAAGTGTGTGAGACATTAGATGAGGCTCTAT
The DNA here is from genome assembly GCA_037957365.1 of Torreya grandis. NCBI lineage: Eukaryota > Viridiplantae > Streptophyta > Pinopsida > Cupressales > Taxaceae > Torreya > Torreya grandis. Next base: position 61,689 of record JARHVA010005837.1, read on the forward strand.
CAATGAGGTATAGTGGCTCATGATATGAACACATACCAACCCTATTGCAATGATAGACAAACTAGGACATATAGAATTTATGTGTGTAGGGATATCACACTATCTACCATCATGTGATAGTATATAGTGTTAGAACATGGTTCATGGATTGTTTTATATTATATTATCTCCATCATATGACCTAAGGCAACTTATCATTGACCACATGGGGTAACCCTATTAGCTGATACATAGGGAACTTCTCATATATCCATGCACTTAAGAGTCTAATAGGTCCCATCATCTTATGCCCCTAGATAAAATCCCATATATAATAGACCCAAATGACAAAACCAAATCATAGATTACTCCTTGATCCAACATAAACTAACATAAAGATATCATGTATAATGGTACCTTTCCATCTGACTTGTGATAGAACACTCATGTTGTCATAAGTCCTATCACTACCTTTTAGATGTCTATAATGGCTTCCAAATATACATTAAATAAGATAACCATCAATCTAGGGTAGATCATATTTGAGCTTGTATCCCACTAGGTTAAGGATTGTTTCTCATCCTCTGACTCTAGTGTATTATTGATCACTAACGATATGCCTATAAAAATTCCAAGTAAAACATGGTTGTCCTCTAGAGTAATTGTCATGTCAATGGTATTCCACTCCACCTCACAATATAAAGTGTTGGTCAACTATTCCCATGATCATAGGAACATATTAATGAGATCAACACTTAGATAATGATGTCATTAAAGACAAAGGTGATCAATTTAGTTCTATCCACACCAGCCAACTGATCTGACACATCTTATAGCCATGATGTATCCACCAAGTGCCAAAATATATAATGTCTCTAAATTTTTTTATAAAATAAGGATGTATAAGATCTTAATGTCATAAATAATTAAAATACATTCTAAAAAATTACAAATTAACTAATTCATCAGCTTGTTGGATTTAGTTGGCTAGTTTTTTTTATTTTTTCTACACAATCAACCCATTTGATACTAAATTATCCATATTACAATCATGTTATACTATATCATCCCACTGGTACATAGTCATCCCTTTTCTTCTAGACTGTATAGGCCTATTTGATACTAAATTGACCATTTTTCCTTCTTTATAATACTACATCAATTCTATGGTATTTAATCAATCCCCTTTATCAAAATGTATCAGTTATATATTACCAACTACAATAGCTATAGGGTACTATGTAGGACATATTCTCATTCTAACCTATGTTGGCATACTATAATGTAGTCAACCAACTTTAGGAATACTATGTCATCCCATTGCTACACAGTCATTCCATTATTTTCCTTTCACCTTACGAACTAAGTCAAGTAGGTTGACTATGTTATTTGTCTATGGTGAAATTTTAACCATTACCATAAATTCCTTAGGCATTTATTGGTCCAATATTTTCATACCTAGTACCCATTCTGCCCTTAGTGTACCTAAAAATTTCTTAAGCTCAATTTTAGTGTCTAGATTTTACCTACCAGTCAATTTTCTATATTTATCTTTATTTTGAATAAAATTACTCCCAAAAAAATGAAATTCATGTTTTCTTACCTATGTATAACTTTCTATAACCATTATACATCCTCCTTATTGTAGTTTTTATCTCCTCACCACAGTTATTCTCTAGGCTCAATCTAGGTTTGTAAGAGCAATGTTTTATCAAAATAGTAAAAATAAAAATGGATTGTTTTTCAGCCTATTTATATTTCCTATTCAAAATTATTTACCTATCAAATATTTATAAACAGATTCTATTTTTTGATCATATATCTCTTTCTAATAGATCTTTTTCCAAAATTAAAGATTTATGGAATCCTAACATTGTAGATAATCTTTTTACATATTACATTTATATTTTGCAAAACATTTGTTTTTTTTAATCCATTTTGCTAATTTATATAGGTTCACCTAAATATTCCCTTCATTAGATGCCTTCCCATTTCTTTCAATGCATTTATTATCTACATCATTAAGGTAACTAAAGGTATGTGTTTTTCAATTTTGTCCTTTCATTTATCTTATTTACTTCTTACTACAACTTTTCTAGCTTCATCATTGTGTGTTTATGTTCTTTTCCTAAAGCACCATCCCATGTTACACCTTCATGACACATGATGATCTTCAAGTTGGGAATATATATATATATATATATATATATATATATATATATATATATATATATATATATATATATATATATATATATATATATTCAAACTTTATCATTTATTGATTATTTTTCTCTTACAATAACCTGTCAAGTCTCAATATCTCTAAGTGCATGACTTAAAAGGTTTACCCAAAAGGGTGGGTAGACCATTGGTACTTCACAAGATTATTGTCCCCTATAATACCACTTGATATCTAAATAACATTATCATATACACTTCCCTAAGATTTGACTCCCATATTATAGAATCCTCCAAGTAATTGATTGCCTTATTTATCCCCTTTCTAATACTAAAAACTTGTTTTGACAGTTTATAGTTCACTATCAACCTAGGCCGACCCTATAAAAAATCTACTAAAAGCACGTTATGGATCTAGGTCAGCTCTAGCCAACCTAGACTAGGTCCTAGCTTATTTTTATCAAATAATGATATAGATTTAGATCCATATATATATATACACATCCATTTCCATCATTTATAGAAAAAGAGAAAAAGAAAAATAATATAAAATGCATTTGTTTATCGACCATTTTACTCAAGGATCATTGCTCAAGGTTTAAATACTTCCTTTGGACATACAAATATTATCTTGTGGAGAAATCTTATGGATAAATAAATAATTTATGTATCCTATATAGATGTATCCTTTTTATCCTTACATACCACAACAACCTCTTATGAAGCATCTTGGCTAAGGGAGAGATTGACACTAGACAAGTTCATATTTAAAGGTAAGTACTCCTAACTATGTTCCTCCTTTGTAAGAGTAAATATATTTTCATTTGTGCTTATCTCCCATGAATTAGGATTTAATATATATTGACTTGAGTAGAGATATTATATGAATGTTTAATTTTTATGTTTATTACCCTCATTTTTGCCACAAGCTTTGGCAAGCACTAGATTAGATTTTAATTTACTTATCATTTACTTAGTGAATATGAAAACATATGACATAGTTAGTCTTAATAAATAGTATTATTTTATTATAAGATTTTTAACCCTCTCTATTGATGTTATTATGGTAAGAGATTTCTTGGTTAGGTCTAGTGGATCCATTTTGGTCATGACCCTGAATATCTAATGTATCAACAATCAAAAATATAAGTAGGATTTATCTTATCTGAGCTACGATTGATTAATAAGTTAGCTATAGTTTTATTTAAATACAAAATACTCCCACCATTTTTTGAGTTTACCCAACTTATTATTCATCTATAATCACTTTCTTAATTGTCATCATTTTTTATTCTATTAAATATCCCTAGGAGAACTAAATTTATCCTAAAGTTCATATTATATTTGGTGTCCATGGGAATATGTAGGTAGCATCCACTCATTTAACATATTTGGAGTCATCTCAGCCACCCCCTTGATATAATTTTACTTCCCAACCCTATTCTAGGTTACCATCTAATCTTGACAAAAAATTTGAGCATAATGCATTGTGATCACATAAGCATAGAATTTGAAGAGAACTAGAAATAGTTTCATGCTTTTTATTGTATTTTTTATATCTAATTTATGTTTTATTGATTGCATTTTTGTTTAATTTACCTTGTTATTTGCTCAAATTATTCCATTATGCAAACTAGGGCATCATAATGGTCTTCCTTATCATACAATCATGCTTGATTCCATCCCTTGGCATTCTTTAGCATTACCACCATGGTTTTTATCATTGGTGATTTATTATTAATTATCTATCATATCAAGGGTTAGTCCTCATATGCATTATATTCAGGTCAACATGGTGGTTTATAACATGGTGTATACTATTTCATGCTATATCAAAAATCCAGATATGAGAATCTACTCAACAATGTTATAGAACAAATTCTCCTTATTCACTTAATCCCCATTAATTGACCCACTATAACTAATTTATATGTTACTCATGATACATTTGATCATATAAAAAATGTTATGATTATACTAAAATTATTCTAAACCAATCATGTCATTCTTCAATCACTATTATTCCTCTCTTTATTCATAATTTAGACCAATCTATGATCAACTTTGCTCTACTAGGGAAAACTATTTTAACTGATTACCATTTACATATTCCTTGCTGGGGAAAAAATTAGTTAGTCATTAATCCAAATCTACCCTATTAGGAAAAAATATTATCCCCTAGATTTCCCTATTTAGGTAATATACCTTTGGTCTACCCTATTGGGGAAAAATATTATAATTCCAAGCTTGTAGTTGTTTCCTTATTATAGACCATGTCAAAGTGTGCCACTTGTTTTGGGATGAATCCTTCCCACTTCATTCTCACTTTTTGAGATACTATCTAAATATTTCATCCTTGCATGTCATCTCAAGGGGGCATCATGGATCATATATCATTTCTTTATTTAAAAATTTTAAACTTCTTAATAGATTTTTCATTCTTTAAAAAGACATTATTTTGCCTGGTGTCTCATAAATGCCTTCTCAAATAAGGATAAAATGTAGACACCTCATTTTATCCAATTCAATGTTTGAAATATAGTTTGGAATTATTTTATGAAATAACATGCAAATTCAATAAAAAAAATAGTATTACACATAATATTCCCACATAACTAATGTTTTAATCCAAAATAGTAGTGACACATCCCTAATTATAACAATGAACTATCTCATAATATTAATGTGATCAAATGAATTTGATACAAATTATAATATTTGCAAACATTATCATAAGATAATTAAATGAATATTTTATGGATAAAATAACATTGTAAAGGTCATATTCTTTTAATTTCTAATTAATCCTTAATTAATTAGCATGATCTTTCTCTAATAGGAAATTCCATGACTTTTTAGAATTATTATATTTTCCTAAATCAAAAGTTATTTATTACCTCACATGGGTGATGTCATTTAATAATGTTAACGAGAAAAATTAGGAGTGGAAGCAAGTTATTACACTTATGTTTCACACTCTTCTTCCTAGACACTCCAAGAGGTCATGACTACACTTTATTCCATTTTTCCTTCCACAGTCCAAAAATTCCCTAAATGACATATTTTACACACTCTGGGTGTGCAATGATGAATGTGAGGACTCATCATCCACCATTGATCTTGATCTTGATTCAATTATCCATGATCATCCTAAAATTATATAAAATCAAGGTTGAATGGCCATTATAGATAATCTTTTTGACTATAGTGTTATCATGTCAAAATGTAGATAGAAGTTTCACCTTCTCATCTAATGTGACAAGCCAAACCATAAGAGAAAAAGGGGAGATGATTCCCATAAATAACTAGCATTTCCAATGACTCCAACTCATAATTAAAGATAAACATATATGTACTAGTCATCAAACAAGTCTTCAAGGGAGGTAAATAGTTGTATTTATCCTTCTAATTGAATTATTTTCTTGTTATCCTAATATCCCGCCCAATGGATTGGACTTGAATTGGTTATGTCTATATTTTTTTGGGTTATTTTCATAACAATTGTCTAACCCCCTATTGGATTTATAATATACAATTATATCTTATGTAGTGTACCTGATATGATAGGTACTTATATTTTTTGATAACACATATACCTAAGGAATAGTATGTTATATTATGTTGGTTGATTTTAATTTTAATTTATACACTTCCTTGAGTGGCTTGTCTTGCTTATTCATTCATTTTAATATGATCCATTTTTTTGGATGCCTTACATTTGTTGTTATAAAAATAGAATGTATAGAAATATTAATGAAATAAAGATGAAAATAAAATGCATAAAATACAACACTATAGAGAGATAGATTTAATGTGGTTAACCTAATATGGGCTATGTCCATATAGAAACAACAAATTGTTCTCTTATTAAATTTAAAAAATGAAGGGAAAACATGAAATACATCCACTAAAATATCCTCTTCACTCACACATAGTGTGACATTATGATTACAATTCCATCATATTAAATGAGGGTTACATATTAGGGAAAAAATGCACCAACATAATTTATATCATAAGATCTATGTGCGAACTAGGAATTTGAATAATAAGAGGAGATTAGTATGGTGTTAGTGAATGAAACCAAATAGAAAACACACTGAGCTAACATATTCATGCCTAGTTACTAAAGTGAGCTTAGTAATAGAAACAAATGACAAACATAACTAAAAAGTAAAGAAAAACAACAAGAATTCATTCACATTCCTTAGATGATCCAAATGCCTTTGTAGTAGTGGATTTCTTAGTTTTATGCTCATGAAGTCCTTGGCAATGGAAGCTTGGATACCTCCATCTCTCCTTGGCATCTTTGGCTTGTGGATTGGCTTGGTTTGGAATCAATTTAGCATGGTAACACTAGTTTATTAAAGCTTTTAGAATCAATTATGAATTATAAATTTCCATAATCATGTGTTTGAATATATTTGATAATAATAAATTTGCACCAAAATAGCTTAGAAATGATGTGGTAAGGCCTCTTATTTATATATTTTTGAGATTGCTCAGAATCAACCTGAACTATCCATCTCAAGATTGAGATGTGTGACTAAGGATTAATATAATTATGTAATTAAAATCCATAAATTATTTCATCAATATTTGGGATAGATGAGAAATTAAGTGGCATGGAGAGCTTTGATGAGACATGGGAGGTATGAATCCTGATATCTATGGCATTTATGGCCTAGGGATGTCTTCCCAAGAAATGAGGTCACTTGATGAAGAAGATATTTAATAATCATTTCCAAAAAAAATTATTCAACAAGTTTCCATGGATTTATTGATTAATCTCTAATTTGTTTTAATTATGTCTTAAGCATGTTTAGGAACTTTATGCACAAATTACTCAATTTGACTAGAATACCTTATTATTGGTCTAAAATTTGACTGGATTGGAATTAGAAGTCAATGTTAGATGTATTGGTTCTATTATCCCATTTAGGATGTTATCAATAGAAAATAATAAAGGCATTCATCTTATACAATATTTTTGATAGGAAAGAGAAATCTAGAGCACCCAAGTGTAAAATTGGCATTTTGACTTGAAATGATCTAATCAAAGTTAGTTGGCCCATAAATTGAATTTCCCCATTTAATGATACCCTAGCCAAAATAAGCACTTGATTATATCAGGCTAAAATATTTTTGCATGTTTTAGTGTTTTTAGGCCAAATCGTGCACTTTAGGTGGAAGTTAGTCAAATCCCTGGTTGGAGGTCATAGGTGGCAAGATTTAGGTGTCTACTATTTACCCTTGTTTGAGAAGATGTTGTAAATCATAGGCAAAGAAATGTCTTCTCAAATAATGAGAAATGGTATGTATGCCAAAAAGAATATGATGGTTTAATAACAAAGCTCCAAATGGTTCTAGGAAGATTATGATGATGCCCCCTTGAGGGAGTAGCCAATTTGTTGATGGATGGTCCTTAGAAAAGAAATAAGAAGAAAGGTGGAATTAAGCTATGGTTGAGATTAATCCAAAAAAGAAATGCTTGCATGCATTGATGTAAAAAGGATGATAATTTAAGTAAATATGGTTATAATTAGGAATAAATGTCAAAATAATGATGTGCCCATATGTAGTTATAATCATTAAGTAGACTTGAATTGACTAAAACCGATGGTGCCCCAATTAGGGATGATTATCAAGCATAACTCAAGGATATAACTTGGAATATAGATTAAATATGAGTGGGTGCAATGTGATGAAATTGATAAATAGAAAAATAATATTGATTAGTATGAATGGTTTAGTTTTATCTACCAATGAGGTGATGCACATCCTTATTAGCAATGACAAAACTAGAATGGCCAATGAGTTAATTTGATCAAGGGTGGGATGGAAGGATTTACTAAGGTGCCAAGGAGAAAATTTTGTAGATCCATTGATTATAGACCTTTTTAAAGCTAATTTTTGTTGTAGCATGTGATGGTAGGCTTCATGATAGAACACCATGAAGACTTGGTCAAAATATGTGTAAGGATTAACTCTCGATCCAATAAAAACTCAAAAATAATTCACCAATGATAAAAACCATGATGACAATATTAATGGATGAATATAGATGGAATAAAAAATAATGTGCTCAAGAAATCACCCAATGAACACATATAGATTGAGTTAAGGCAATAGTAATGAAACCAAATTAATAAGCAAGTGAACAAAAAAAAACAATTTGAAATAAACAAACAAATAGAAAGCCTAAAAACAAAATCAAAAGAAAGCATCCTAACAATGACAATGCCCTAGTAAGGTGGATCAATGATAAATAACTAGGCTTAGATAAGACAAATATTTTTGTATTTTTGAAATGTTATGAATGTTTTTAGGATTTTGAGGTATCTTAACTTGTTAGAGAATGACAAGATACCTACTCACAAAATGGTGAGAGAATTTGGCTTAGGTTGCTCATAAAATGGTGAAAGCGTATGGAAAGGGTGATTGAGGTGACCTTAACATGAATTGAGCATGACCCACATAGTACTAAAATGACCTCAAGTCATAGTAATTCCATCCATATAAAAGGTAGGGAACAACCAACTAGGTCCAAATAAGTTCTCAAATCTAGCAAATGGTCAGTTAAATAAAAATAGTAATGGTAAGGTGATGTGGCAATACATGATAAATAAGTGTTACCCCTAGTTTGCCCATATGTGGTTATAACTAGGATAAAATAGCATAGTTTAATGATACTAATTTGCCCATAGGTGGTTATAACTAGGATAAAAGAACATAGTTTAATGATACTAATTTGCCCATAGGTGGTTATAATTAGTAGAAAGACTGGTGCAAAACTAATTTTCCCATAGGTAGTTATAATCAATCTCACATAAACTAGCCTGATACAGGATGGAAAATGAAAGATATCTTACCAAATCAACTATCACACTAATATCATAGAATATCATTGTAAACAAGGATTGGATTTATTCTTGAAAATTGATTGGAATCCCCCCATAAAATGTGTGGGAATAACCAAATGAACTAAGATAAAATAGGATTGGGTATGATGAATAAAAATAGGCTTTGGTCTGAATAGGAATGGAATGATAGGATGATATGTTATTGCTACAGATAATGATGGTCTAGATAGATTGGATAAAGTGATATGAGGGTTTCCCCAAGTGATGGGGTAAATAGAAGGAATATGTGACAATGTAAAATAGGCATATGTAATAATGGTAATGGCATGGCAATGTGAAATGGTATGGTACATATTGTTGGCTTGGGTGTGGTTTTTGATTATATTATTCTTGTTGATGTGGAGATGCACATCATAATCAATAAATGATATAAACAAAATACTTGATCATGTTAATTACTAGCCCATAACTCATATTAATAGTTACTCTATTAGGAATTGGATGTTGATTTGGTTGTTAAGAATGCTTTTATGATCTTCATTGGTCATTGATTGTTCTTCCTTCAAACATCAAGACAAGGTATATTTATAGCCTATACAAAGGAAAGTGTGACCATGGATGGTAAAAAAGGACAAATAATGTATGGTAGTTTAGATTGTGAAATGGAATGGTAGATGATAATGGAATGTGTAGACACCTAAAACTAGCCACTGATAACCCCCAACTAGGGTTTTGACCAATTTCCACCCAAAATGCATAATTTGGCCTAAAAACACTAAAGCACATTAAATGAGTTGAAATTTAAATATTCAAGTGTCAATTTTGGCTAGGGTATCATTAAATGGGGTAACACAACTTATGGGCTAGCTAACTTTGATAAAATCATTTTAAGTCATGATGCTAATTTTGCACTTGAGTGCTCTGGATTGCTCTTTCGTATCAAATATCTTGCACAAGACACGTGACTTCATTTTTTTTGTTGGTAACATCCTAAATGGGAATACAATTCCAATGCATCTGACATTGACTTATAAATCCAATCCAATCAAATTTATGACCAATAACAAGGTATTCTGATCAATTTGGGTAATTTGTGCACAAAGTACTTAAACATGCTTAAGAGATAATTAAACCAAATTAGAGCCTAATAAATAATTCCATGGAAACTTGTTGAATACTTATTTTAGAAAATTAATATTGAATATTTGCATCATCAGGTGACTTCATTTCTTGGGAAGACATCTTTAGGCCATAATTGCCACAAATATCAGGATTCATACCTCTCATGCCTCATCAAATCCCTTGATGCATCTTAATTGGACCTTATCCCAATGTCATGATGAGGATTATTATAAACTTAATTCCAAAAATTAAATTAATCCTCAACCACATATCTCAATCCTAGGATGGATAGCTCAAGTTGATTCTAGACATTATCAAAAATATATAAATAAGAGGCCTTACCACATGAATTTTAACACATGATTATGCAAAGTTATAATGCAAAATTGATTACAAATATTTAATCAACTAGTGTTACCATGCCAAATTGATTCCAATCCAATCCAAGCCACAAGCTAAAGGTACCAAAGAGAGATGGAGGTAGCCAAACTCCCATTAATGAGGACTTAATGAGCACAAGATGAGTAAGCCACTACAACAAGCATTATGGATCATCCAAAGAAGGTAAAAGAGGATTTATTTTTTATTTTAATTGTGTGTTTTATTCATGTTTGTTAACTAATCTCTCCCTAGTGTCTAGGCCTAGATATGTTATTATAGTTAGTGTGTTTCTTTCATTTTTTTCATTTTGTAACTAACACCATACAAACCATCCTCTCTTAAGTCAAATTCCTAGATCACAAAATGTGGAACGGTGGGAAAACTAATGGAAATCAAGAATTTTGGTCACACATAATGTTGCTAATGTCAAATTTGACATAAATTTGGATTTAGTAGGGCTGAAGACTTATTCTCTTAATAGGACCACCAAATTTTTCTATTATTTGATCTTGAGAGTAGCTACCATCCAATTAGGTTGTAGATAAGAAGCTATTTTAATTTTATCTTTGATTTGATCTTCATCAAGTAGTGAAGAACATTTGTGCTTAGCTATTAGTGCCTCAAAGAGATTTTCAACAATAAATTTGTATTGATTATCCTATAGCACCTCCAAGAAGGTTTCACTAATGAACATTGGCTTTTAACTTTGATTTTATACTAGTGCTTCTAAAAAAGTTTCACTAGAAGATGATGAGTTCTAAATTTGATTGTCCCCTAGTGTGTCTAAAAAGGTTTCACTAAGAGAGTATTCTTTTAATATATGAATGTGGTCTTACCCTCCTTGTTTTTCTTCAACTACTATGTCACCATGGATACAGTTTAATAAAGTGTGATTCTGTCAACCGTAATCAACACTTATGGGAGATGGAATGTCAATGATATGGCTATTTTGGTTGATGGTAATGACCTATGGAATGGTAATGGAATGATAAAAGGCTACATAGTCTTCATAAAAGATTACTAGGATAACTTGTGTTACAGTTGAAGTACTCATCCTTAAAAACAATAGAAGGATCACAAATGTATTTAAATTGATTTAAAAGGCATGTGTAACCAATGTTTTAATAGCCATGAACATATTCTTCTTCTGAATCTAATTCTAACCCAAAGGACTCTGAATTTGATGTTGAGACTGATGTTGATTCAAATTATGATGTTAAATTTAATGTTAGTTCAAGAATAGAACTTGACTATGACTCTAATTCTTCATATGATGGGTACTCTATTACAATGATGTATTATTAAATTCTTTGTATTGGATAAGTAATAACTTGTAATGGAATGATGGGATCCATAAAAACTAGTTTGTTAGAGTGGGACTCCTCTAGGATGGGAAAAAGGTTAAGAGATAACTCCTCAGAGACTGGTTTGCCAATATGAGGCTCTTGAGAAATAGGCACATGGTCGAGGTAATGATTTTACTAAAGGTGGTTATAATCATTAAGAGGTGACTTAGTAAATATTGGCTCATTAATGTGAGACTCTTCAATAACTAAGATAGGATCAATAATTGGTTCATCATAGGCTGACATATCACAAGTGGTTGGTTTAATAAAAACATCTTGGATTGGTTGGTTTTCTTGGCTTTGGTTTCCAATGAGTTAGAAAATACTAGTTTTGAACACATCTTGGTCTTTAAATGATTAGATCAGTTGAGGTTTTGGTTGTGATTGTCATTATATGAGGAATGACTTGTGGTTAGATAATGGTACGGCCTTGATGATCATGATTACTTACATGAGCCAAAGGATGAAGTCTTAAAATGGTAAAAATAGGGAATTATGGGTCTTGATTGCCCACACAAGCCAAAGGACTAAATGATGGGATGTTGAAGGGGCATTGTAGAGCTTGATTTATCACAAAAGCCAAAGGATGAGATCTTGGTATAGAAATGGTTGGGTGTTGTGGAACTTGGATGCTCACACAAGCCAAAGGATGAGGTCTTGGTATGATGAAGGGGACTTATGGATCTTGATTGATTACACAAGCCAAATGCCAAGATATTGGAATGGAAATGGTATGATGTTGTTATCTTGGAATAGAAATAGTATGATGTGGGGGAGGCTGATTACTTGTATAAGCCAAAGCATCTAAGTCTTCCTCAAAAACCATATCATCCTAGTCATAGGTTGGCTCATAAGTTAGTTCTTGATTATGTTTCATGTACTTATTATTGCAAAGAGGGTATGGATCCATATCCCAAACACCATTATCTATTGTTAGGTCTTTAAAGTTTTCCTCACAAGCCTCTTCATGCCAATCTAGGTCTTTAGTTGGATTGTGATTTGGTTCATGACTTTGTTCCCATGAATGATTATTATGAGGTCAATATAAATCTATCTAACAAACCATATTAGCATCATTGGGGTCTTGACTAAAGCCATAAAAGTCATTTTGCATGGCCATTCTACCATAAGTTGGATTGTAAGTGACTCCACCATAAGTGTAGCTAGACATATCCATGTAAATGATGAAATCTCCAAAAAAAATGATTAGAGTTCCACAAACTCTGAAAAACTATGTCCAAAGGATAAATGGTTCAAACTTGGTCTAACTTGGTCAAAGGGGTAGAGTTGTATCTCCAATATGGTTTGAAAGTGGCACTGTATCTTTAGAATTATTTGTGTTGACTTGGCATAAAATAGTATAGCATCAAATGTCAAATGTTATATGCATAAAATGTCAAGCGTTTGAATAAAAATCTGCATGTCAAAGGTCTAGGTCAAAGTTTTCCAAACAAAGTCTAAACTAGGAAAAGGGAAAAGTTGAATTGCTAAGTCTTTTGTCTAAACATGGAGTCAAAATCTAGGTTTAAACAAATAGGCATACGCTAGGAATTTTGGCCAAATGGTGTTAAAAGCTAAACTTTAAACAAAGGTATCATGTGATTTGATTTAATCTAAACGTTTGGAAATAACATTGACATAGACCCAACACACATAATCAAACATAAACATGATCAATTTTCATAAGGCATAAGACAAAAGGCTCTTTGAAGAAAGACTATGTTTTCCCAAATAAAGGTACAAACAATGATGAGGATAGACATTAAACAAACAAACTATCAATATTTTTTTAATTTTGGGTAATCAATTAACTAAAGTTATGAATATGAAAAGAGAAAAATCTATGTTTTAGCCCCATGAATTGAGGCCCAAACAAAAATCAATCAATGTTTGAATCCAAATTTAACAAGGTTAACGGAAAACTCAATGTTGAAAACTAAGATTTGACCAAACAAGCTAGACAAGATTGGACAACATGACGACACAACATAAAGGTCTAAATGGTATACATGACATGGTTTAAAATAAATGGTTTTTGTTAAAAGGTGAGACAAGTCTTAAAACAAACTGAGCAGCCTAATGGCATAAGCATGCTCAAATGATGTGATCTTTGTTATGCTTCAAAAGAATCAAAGGCAAAAATGGTTTGACATGATTTCGGTAGTATAAGACTACCCTCTTCAACTCAAATACATTCTTTTGACATGGATTATGAAGAGACAAACATGTTTTAGTCTTAAAACATACCAAGCAAAAAAAACCAAAATACACTAAGTATAGCCATCCAAATCCTAGCAAGGGTATGGAAATGTGGGGTTAACTAAACTATTAAGTTTTGAATGTCTCTATGGGAATCAAATTCACAATGAATTTCATGTCAAACAATTCAAAATTAAATCACATAAATTGGGTGACTATGCCATTAGCTAGTTGTTAAAAAGTCTAGTCCTTTTAACAACCACTACATCCTATTGTTTGCTCAGTGTAGTGTGATGTCCAAATATAGATACATCCTATGTGTAACTCAAAAGGAGTAAGTAAAGTCAATTCTGAGAGATGAAACCTTAGGTCAAAGCTTCCCTAAAAAACTCATGGGAGGTAATGACTCCCCCCTTGCAAGCCAAGATGAAATGAAATGAAAGACATACAAAGAAAGACTTTAGGGTCATTTTCAAGGTCACCCAAATTTTGATGAGTTTTTGGGGAGTGCTTTAGATGACATTCTTTCTAAGCCTTGGACTACGATTTTTGAAATAGGAATGACACTTTTGTTTCTAAGGTTTCCATAAAGGGGACAAATAGAATAACATACATGTAACACCCCTCTTTTTGCCAAAAAAAATCTAATTTAAACAACTAAGTGAATACAAAAAACATAGAAAGGTGAATTCATTTTTAAGCCCAAATTCAAAAAATGAGGTGGTGTTCATTTGACCCCTTGGTCTTAAGATTTTGAACATTGAAAAATAATGTTAAAAATACTTGCTTAAGAACCTTAAATGTTACTTTAAGCACCAAAGTAATGTTCTTAATTCATTTTTAAGCATGCAAAAGGTGATCTAAACATGTTTTTAGCAAATGTAAAGCTTGGTCCTACAACTAAAATGTTAGCATGTCCTTTAGCATTAAAGCTATTTTGGGTTTGAAACAATGAAATTCAAAAAAAGAGCTCTCAGGTTTGTGTTTTTAATAAAAAACACAGTGATCGATTTCAGTTCTATAGCTGATGATGGTTACACTTACTAATCGATGATGGTTATCTAACTGAAATCAATTATACCAATAGTGATTGACTATGGCTATGCCAATCGATGATGGTTTTACTAACTGACATGGGTTATTATGTAAACCTATGATAAATAAAAATGGAAAAACAAAGTTAGAAAATTAAATTTCAAGAGTTTTAATGATCCAAATGAAGATTTTAAAGCTCCAGAATGATCTTCGTCATATGTGGGATGCATTTGGTCCCACTGGGCATGTCATTATGTGAACTAGGAATTTGACTAAGAAAAGGATATTAGTATGGTGTTAGTGAATGACACCAAATCAAAAACACACTAATCTAACATCTTCATGCCTAGTTACTAGTGTGAACTTAATAACAAAAACAAATGACAAACACAACTAAAAAGTAAGGAAGAACAACAAGAATTCATTTACCTTCTTTGGATTCTTCAAATTCATTTGTAGTAGTGGCTTGCTCAATTTTGTGCTCATGAAGCCCTTGAAAATAGAAGCTTGGCTACCTCCATCTCTCTTTGGCACATTTGGCTTGTGGCTTGGCTTGGCTTGGAATCAATTTGGCATGGTAACATTAGTTGCTTGAAGCTTTTAGAATAAATTATGTATTATAGATTTGCATAATCATGTGTTTGAAGCTATTTGAGTATAATAACTTTTCCCCAAAATAACCTAGAAATGGTATGGTAAGACCTCTTATTTATATTTTTTTGAGATTGATCAGAATCAACTTGAATTGTCCATCTCAAGATTGAGATGTGTGGATAAGGATTAATCCAATTATGTAATTAAAATCCATAAATAGGTTCATCAATATTTGGGATAGAGGAAAAATTAAGAGGAATGGAGGGATTTGATGAGGTATGGGAAGCATGAATCCTGATATTTGTGGCATTTATGTCCTAAGGATGTCTTCCCAAGAAATGAGGTCACCTAATGATGCAGATATTCAATATTCATTTCCAAAACAAATTATTCAACAAGTTTCCATTGATTTCCTGATTAGGCTCTAAATTAGTTTAATTAGATCTTAAGCATGTTTAAGCACTTTATGTACAAATTACTCAATTTGATTAGAATGCCTTGTTATTGGTCTAAAATTCAACTGGATTTCAATTGTAAGTCAATGTTAGATGCGTTGGATCCAATATCCCATTTAGGATGTTATCAGTAGCAAATAACAAAGACACACATCTTCTGCATGGGTTTTGATGGGAAAGAGCAATCTAGAGCACCCAAGTGTAAAATTTTCATTTTGACTCAAAATGATCTAATCAAAGTTAGTTATCCCTTAAATTACATTGCCTCATTTAATGGTACCCTAGCTAGAATAAACATTTGACTATATCAGATTCAAATATTTTAGCATATTTTAGTGTTTTTAGGCCAAATTATTAACTTTAGGTGGAAATTGGTCAAAAGCTTGGTTGGAGGTCATTGGTGGCCAGATTTGGGTGTCTACACTATGTCTTACTAATGAAAAATCTAGAAATACTATAAAATTATAATATTTTACAATACATTTTTCACAAAATTTTGCTTTGGGGGTACTACCCATGAACCCCCACTAGGGGGCTCCAAGTATTTTCATCACCCCCAAGACCTCCATGATGATGCTAGTGGGGGGGAATTTCCCCCCACACCCCCTATCATGAACTAGTCATCTAATAATATCAGGCTCTACCATCCAACAATATCCCACATGGAAATTGATTGTTGTAACTTTACTACTACAACTCTTCCTTGGACTTTTATTTGAAGTTTGACCCTGACATGTTTATCACCTTCCTTATGATCCTTGAATAACTATTGAATTTGAAAAAATATCCAACTTCTCCTTTGTAACTATCTTTTTTTAGCATATTTGTAGGATTTTGACTTGTATGGATCTTTACCAACGTTAATTCACCATCATCCAAAACTAAATGAATGAAGTGATACTTGAGTTGTATATGTTTATTTCTTGAATGTAATACTAATTTATTTGTTAAATGAATCACACTCTAGCTATCACTATACAACCTAAAATCTTCCTTCTTCTACCTCAACTCTTCTATGGATCATTGCATCCATATCATCTCCTTGCTTTCTTTTATAGATGTAACATATTTCGACTCTATAGTTGACAAAGTAACTATCTTCTACAATTTTCAAATCCAACTAACTATTGTGTCACCAAAAATGAATAAATAACCTGTGGTGACCATTCTTCCATCTAAATCTCTATCTATTTATGCATCAACATATCTTTATAAGGTAATATCTGACCCTTCATAGCACAACTATCTATCAGTGGTCCCTCTCAAGTAATCGAGAATCCACTTGACTTCATATTAATGCTCTTTTCCTAAATTATTCATAAACGTAATGACAACTCCCACTTCATGAGGAATGTTTGGTTTAGTGCACACCATAACATACATTAAACTTCTAATTACTGAAGCGTAAGGAACTTTGGAGATGTAACTTATTTCTTCCTATATTTTAGGACATTATTCCTTTCTTAATTTGAAGTTCCCTTCCAAAGGTGTACTCACTAGTTTTCCATACTACATATTGAATTTGACTAGCACCCTCTTGATGTACTCTTTTTTAGATAATGTCAATTTTCTATTTTTCCTATCTCTTGTTATTCTCATACCAAGAATATGCTTTGAAAAACCTAAATCCTTCATTGCAAATTAATTTGATAGTTTTATCTTGAGCTCATTTATATCATGCATGTCATACCCTACAACAAGCATGCCATATAAATACAATAACAAGATAATATATATGCCATTATCTAATCTCTTAAAATAAACATAGTGGTTAAAATGACATCTAATGTAACCTTGTTTTCTCATAAACACATCAAATTTCAAATACCACTACCTTGGATCTTGATTTAGTCCATACAAACTCTTATTCAACTTGCACACCATTTTCTCCTTACTTTTGACATCAAATCCCTATGGATGCTCCATATATAATTCCTCAACCAAGTCACCATGAAGGAAGGAAGTCTTCACATCTAACTATTCAAGGTGTAAATCTTTTACTGCTACCAAATTAAAATAGTTCTTATGGGAGTCATTGTTAAAAACTAGAGAAAAATTTTCATTAAAATCTATATCTATATTTTGTGCATAACCTTTTACAACAAGTCTAGCCTTATACCTATTTTTGCCTCCATATTTTTCCTTAAACTTATAAACCTTTTTATTATGTCATGCTCTTTTTTTCTAGGAAACTAAAACAAATCCCAAGTTTGGTTATGTACTAAGGAGTCCATCTCTTCTTTCATGCCTTGCTCCCACTTATTTCTAGTTTGTACTTGCATTGCTTCTTCATAGCTTTCTATATCACCATCATCAATAAATAATAAATAATAAAGATAAGGAGAGTATCATTTGATGAGTCTACTTACTATGGTAGATATTAGAACTACACTTTTAAAAGTTTGATGCACTTTCTATTGTTGTTTTAGTTATTACACATTCTAATTTTTTGTCACTTTTATAATTTCATTTCTAGTGATTTCATCAAGTACTACATATCTTGTATTTGTATTTTCTTTTTGATTTCCCTACAATTGATCTATGTACATGAAATTATCATTAAAGATCACATTTATACTCCTAACGATTTTGAGATTTTCAAAATCCAATAAATGACAACCAAAATAATTCAATCCATATCCAATAAAAGTAAACTTATTGGATTTTGATTCAAACTTAGTTCTATTTTATTTATCAATATGGACAAATTTTTCACAATTGAAAGTATTTAAAAAAGAATAGTCTACCTTTTTACCTATCCATGATTCTTCTGTAATGCCACCATCCAAAGGAGTTTAAGGCCTTCTGCTTATTAAGAAGATAATAGTATCCACAACAACTACCCAAAACTATAAGGTCAACCCTACATGCAATCTCATGCTCCTTGCACACTCCATGATTGTCCTATTCATCCTCTCTGACATACCATTTTGTTGTGGTGTTCTTAGAACCCTATTTTATTTATGAATCCCATGAGATGAATATTAATTATCAAACTCCTTACTATATTATTCATCTCCATTATCTGAACTAACACACTTAAACTTATTTCATGTCTCATTCTCAACCAAAGTTTTCCATTTCTTAAAAGTATCAAAAACATCATATTTTTTTGGTATGAAATATACCCAAGTTTTTTTAGTTGTATCATCAATAAAATTAACATAATAAGAAGAACCACTAAGGGATGATACCTAATCCAACCCCCATACATCTATATGCATAAGCTCTAACTTTTCATCCTTCTTTGTCTTCCCAACTCTAAGAAATCTTACTCTCTTCTATTTTCCATACATACAATGCTCATAAAAATCCAAATGCACCTTCTTCAAATTTGGTAAAAAATTATTTTAGTGGAGAAATTGCATCCCCTTCTCACTCATGTGCCCAAGTTTATGGTGCCATAATTTTTTATGCACTTCTATAAAATCTAAAGCAATAAAATAGTTAGCATTACTAGTAGATAAAGACAATGTACCTACTTTCTCTCCTACTATTACCAGTGATATTTTAATGACCTTCCATGAATTTTTTGCAACCATCACTTCCTTACTACCTTAATAAAATTAGATTTATTCTCAATTTAAGGACATTCCTCACTTATTTTAGAAACTATCTATTTACATGCTATAATTTTATCTATATCTTACCCTTTCCAATAGTTTTACAAGGTTCACCATCACCCAAATAAACTTGTCCAAAATCACCTTGAACATAGTCTTAAAAATATTTCTTATGGGGTGTAGCATGAAATATAACCCCTAAATCTAACACCTAAGAATAATTAGTATTATATAATGAAAGGATTAAAGCATCTTATAACACATCACCTATTACATTTACTTCCAAATTTTTATCTTGTTGTCCATCTCCTTATTTTCCTTTTCAAAACCAACAATATTTCTTCAAGTGTCCTTTCTTCCCACAAATCTAGCACACCAATGCTCCTATGGATTTTAATATGCCCTTATTAAACTTCTCATGATTACTTAAGTACTTTCTTCTATCCTTTTGCCTTCTCTTGTTCTCCATAGTAAAATCATTAACTAATGTCTCACTTGTGCTTTTCCATCACATTTCTTCACTAAGAATAACACCAATAAAATCATCAAACATTAAAGTGTTTAAACAAGAGACAATATTAATCATAGACATGACCAAGCCATTCCAAATTTATGGTAATGAGAATAGAATCAAAATAGCTCTAACCTCATCATCAAATTTTAATCTTATAGAGCTTAACTAGTTTGTGACCATGTTAAATTTATTTAAATAATCAACAATAGACCCATCTTCTGACATCTCCATATTAAATAAATACTTCAAAATAAATACCTTGTCTGAGGGTTTTTCATGTAATATATCCAATACCTTTATCACATCCACTATTGTAATTTATTTTGAAATATTGAAGGCCATCGATGCTCTAGGCACAGTTATATTATTCCTAGTGCATTTCTGTCAAGAACCTCCCATTCTTCATCCTTCATAGTTGTCATATGTTTTTATTTTACCCAATGGTAGGAAAATATACTTTTAATATAGATAGTCCTCCATTTACATCTTCCATAGCTAGTAATTTTAGCTGTTTAACTTCTCAACCTTAAACTTGCCTCTTCCACCATTGATCCCACTCGAACCAAGAACCCTCTTTTCCTACAAGTTTATTTTCCAAATAAACCTTTGGCTTTAATATTAGTTTTTAGGAATATAGAATGTAGATCAATATTAATGAAATAAGTATGGAAATAAAATGCATAAAACACAACATAATAGAGACACAAATTTAATTTGGTTCACCCATATGGGCTATGTCCACACAAAAATAACTAGTTCTTCTCTTATTCAGTCCAATAAATGAAAGGAAAAACCTAAAAGATATTCACTATAATATCCTCTTCACTCACACACAGTGTGTCATCATGGTTACAGTGCTCTCATATCAAATGAGGGTTATATATCAGGGAAAAAATGTACCAACATAATTTCTACCATTAGATTTGTGACCTAAAAATGAATGGTCTAGATTTACTATGAAATTACAATATTTTAAAATGCATTTTTCCCAAAATTTTACTTTGAGGGCTTGCACCCACATGATGACCCTAGTGGGGGGTGTTGCCCCCATACACCCTATCAAGAATTGGGCATTCTAATAAGATCAAGCTCCACCATCCAACATTTATTTTAATTTTTGACATTTGAATATGTAATTTTTTATTGTATGTAGACATTTCAATATGTGATTATTATTTTTTTTGATGTTTGACTAAATCATGTCCCTTCAATTGTATAACATTTAAACATTCCCTTTATTTGATTTCTCCTTGGATGATTTTATTTTGATTAAAATTTGAGTGATCTTGTGTGTGTGATTGATTATTTTTTGATATTGTACTAATATTATCTAGATGTTGACATGATCTAATCATGCATCTTAGGAATTCATGTGATCACATTAATTGTGATTTAATGATATATCTACCTAGATATATTCCCTCTATATGATATAGGGTACATTCATAAATTTAAATAGTTATCTTATAATTTGAAGGTAAGGTGATTAAAAATTTATACATTCCCTCACCTCAGTATACAAGGCATATTAGTGGGGGAATGCCATAGAGGAATGAATTCCACATTGCTTCATAATTTTACATTGTAGTGGTGGCATGTTATGAAAGCATGTTCTCCACATTTGTCATAGTTTTAGATTCAATGGGAGAATGTTTTTTAAACATGTTGTATAAACTCATTCAATATACATTATATCCAAATCATAGTAAGGGCATGTTTTAAAAACATGTCCTATATATTGGCACTTAAACTAGTTCTTTGATTCATGTTACAATGGGAGAATGTTTAGAAAACATGTTCTCCACACTTACACAAGTTTTCATTTTCATATTATAGTGAGGAAATATTTTTGAAACATGTTCTCCACACTTAAAATAATTTTAAATTCTAGGTTATATTATGGGAAAAATTTAGAAATATGTTCTCCACACTTACACCAATTTTTAGTTTCTTATTACATTGGGATCATGTTTTGGAAACATGTTCTTCATACTTACATAGATTTAAATTCTTCAAATTACACAATTATATGATTCATAAACACTTTTATGGAAGAATTATATCAATTAATGCCATTGTTATACATATTTTCATCATGAGGCATATCTAAGGTGCATGTGTTATGAAATATGCACCTAATGTTACAAAATAAAACCATTTTCAGATTTCAAACACTTTCATGGACTATCATCACCCATTAGGTTGGACTTTTATGGATTGTATTGAGCCAATATAACATAGTAGTTGGTTCAATTTTGGTATGGTTGAGGTGATTAAATTACTCAATATTTCAAATTTTATAATTTAAAATTGATTACATCATCTAGTCTCATTAGTTTTATTATGTGAGTTGACTTGGTTCACTCACACTCACTAGGACATAACTATGATTCAGTTGCATAATTGAGCTAATATCAAATTTTGGGTGGAAAATCATCTTTTATCCAAGGTTTGGGGAATTTTTACTATAATATATGTATCATTTTAGATATATGCACTTTTTATATTTTATATTTTATCCTAATCTAAGTTTCAGTGATTCATAATGATACATATTTCAAATCAAATTTCCAAAGGGAAAGATGGTTACATAGATACATAATTATACTCATAAACCTTACTCACTTTAATTTTAAATCATTTTGGTGATTTTAATTTCATAGTATATTCATTATGTAGTCATATAAAATTCAAAAATTGGTAACTTGAGCATGGATAATGACACCCAACCCATAAGTACCTCTTGTTTGTTCTCATGATCCTCATAGGCTTGTTTTCATTCATTCTTAGTCTTCTATAGCCTTTCAAACCTAACCCTAGCTAAGATATGACCCTATTTTCATGATAAATCCATCCCCTTAGGTACCATATACCCAAGACAATAGTATCACAGTAGGATAATAGTGCCAATGCCACTCTTATCTGCTTTCGACACTATTGTCTAAGCTCATTTTTGGCCCTAACAATTAATTTATTCTAGTTCCCCATCATTATCCTTATCATCCTAATTTGAGAAAATTTAGTCCATGACTAATATATCCCTATAAAATAGTATTCAAATATAATTTAGAAAGGGTTGTAAAATGTTATGGAGCAAGAAAGAATACAAGTGAAACCACTCAGGCAATCTTCCCTATTCTTTATATACAATCATCTAGTATATTACTAAGCACATATAAATATATACATCAATACCTATCCATCCTCAAGCACATTTAATTTATAATTTATTATATTCTCATATCAAAATTACACCAAGCACTTTCAAAGGGATAACTACATATGGCTTGATCCCTCTACAAAGTATTGGTATGTAGGCAGTGTGCCCACACACAGGGTGTGAAGCATGTCTAGTGTATCTTACACACACTAACCCCCATTTATTTATAAAATGTGGCCAAAGTATAATTGAAGATAGTGTTTTAAGATAAAATATTCTCTATATGGATCTCTATAGACTTTTGACTACCAAAACTTTAGAGATAGGGTCACAGAGTCCTATTGAACAAAATTGAGAAAGATCAGATGCTCAAGAAAATAACATCAAAAAATGAATATATTTCTAGAGCCACTCCTATCTAATTTAAATGATCCTATATAATAAAAAAATGAAAATTATAATTCTTTTTATGATAGTATCTCAGGTCTACATAATGAATATCAGATCTTGTCTCAGTTAGATCAACACAGTTTAAGCTAAGTCTTATTTTCTCCCCTTTATTAATATTTTTAGTAAATATATAATTACCAATAAATTTATAAAATCAATGTATTATTTATCCCATATTATTTACTTATTTGTCAATTCACACCCTTTAACTAAATTAGTAATAAAACCCCAAATATTCCAAAAATTGTTAAAATATTTGGTGAACTTGACTTCCTTTATTTACGCATGAAAACCATAGAAATCCTAAGGTAAAATTCCTATTAATTTTTCCTATAAATATTTGAATATTTAATTGTATATTTAAATTAAAAAATTCATTTTAAATTTTAAAATTTAGTAGTAAATTTTAAAATAATTTTCTTTCAAACGCTAGTTTCTCATACTAGGTCCTAGTAATTTTCCAACAATTTTTGATATTTTACAAGCATATGCAAATCATAAAATCCATTCAAAATTCAAAAGTAAATTGTAATTTCAAAAAAATTATTTTTCTCAAAACCCTAGTTACACATACTAGGTCTTATTTAATCAAGCACTTTTCAATAAATTTTTGAAATTTTAGTTGCATACTTCAATAAAAAATTCACTTTCAATTTCAAAATTTTATAGTAAAATTTCAAAATAATTATCTATCAAACCCTAGTTTCCTATATTAGGTCTCATTTATTATTGAGGTATCATCTTACATGTTTATGATATTTGTATCTTTTTTATGCATATTCCATTTCCTTATTTAGATTACATCCGTTTAATCTTTTCTATTATTATCCAAGTTATTTTCCTTATGCCACACAAGTTCCTTACATCTCTTCCTTTGAGATTAAGTGACATACTTAGTCATAACACTCCTAAATTCATCAAAATTCCTTAAAATTAACCATATACCATGGATAAATAACCTGCTTGAGTTCTTGTTATATATTTTACACATCTAGATTACACTAATTTCAATGAGGATAGTTTCAATGATGAGAAATATGAGAATCATAATAATAGTGATTCAAATACTAGTATTCATGATCCACCACATTAGATACTTGATCAAATTCCACCAATTATTAATAATGAAGTTGTCCTCAACAAATATTTAATCTTACAAAATTTTCAAGAAAGACTATATGATCAACCTCAAGATCTTAATCTTATTTTACAATTTATCATGGAAATAAAAAAGGCTAAACAATATGATTCTTCCATTCCTATAGAGAAACTAGTTATAAATGACACTATGGAGGTAACTATGTCTCAACAACCCCCGATAACAACCCAACCTACCCCTATGCCACTAGCTACAACTAGTACATCCCTATCTCTTGATGTAGCAGACCTTGTGCAAGAGATAAGATCTCTCCAATCCAAGCTGCTACATCTTAAGTAAGGTGCCACTAGACATATGTAGGCTTTGGATTATTTTTCTCTTTTGCATACATCATTAGCATGTCACATTGATTCTACACCCTTGACACAAGGTTTTTTTCAACCCAAGCTTATTCTATATGATGGCAAGGGTGATTTAGAGACACATTTGAGATATTTTCACATAGAATTCTTAGATTATGTACCCAATGACTAGTTACTTACCAAGATATTTCCATAGAGCCTAAAATATTATTCTTTACAATGGTTTTATAGTTTACTAAATTAGTTAGTTAATGCAATTAATCTTTTAGCTGACACATTCCTATCTCATTTCAACATTAAAATTGGTGATAAGGTTTAATATGCTTAAGTTACACAATAGAAACAAAGGTCAAATGAACATCTCATAGATTATGTTCTATGATATAAGACTATTTTGGCTAAGATGACTAGCCCTATGGTTGATCAAGAGTTACAATATCTCTTCAAATAGAGTCTCTTACCAAATTTGCATGAATAAATTATGTTTTAAATATTCTCTTTCTTCAATGAATTGTGTCACACACTAAAGGAAAGAGAAGTCAAGTTAATTTCAAAGGGCAAACTCAAGTACACAAGTATTTTAGACACAACAAACAAGAGTAATAAAAAATTCCCATACAAAGTAAAGGTCAATGATAACAAGATTTAGAATCAACCTATAGTTAATAAAACTTTAGAGCCCCCTCAATGAGTGGTTTTATCAACACCTTATTTTTGAACCTTCACCAATCTACCAATTTTTCTAACCAGAGTTTTACAGTAGTTATTTGAATGTTACATCATATCTCTACCTCCTATTCAAAAAGTTGACCCAATAAAGCCTCTTCCATGAGGATATGATAAACATGCATTTTGTGAGTTTCATAAGGAACTAAAACATACAACAAATATATGCATAAGTTTTAGACACAAGATACAAGATTTAATTGATGGAAATCATATTGATCTTGGCACTTTAGTTGATCCTCCTTAGGAAAATTAAACATAGCATAAATCGTTGAAAATCTTCTTCAATATAAATAATAGGCAAGGGATCAATTATGGGTTCACCATGCATATCATTCACATCCCCCACCATATACATATAGGGCACCCTCAGTTGAGACACATCTTTTGATAAACATAATTGGTGTATACAATTCTAGAGTTCTAGGTAAACCTTCCATCTCTTATTCAAAGTAGGATATCATTGAGGATGATATGGATTATCATGCACTCTTTTTTAGAACTCACATTCATAATCATGCCGGTCATAGTGTTCTTATAGAAAATGGATCTAGTGTTAACATGTGCATTATGACATTATTATAGCATTTGGGATATTCAAAGTAGGTTATTACATTGATAGACATAGTTACTGGAAAATTTAGTGGGCATATACAAAGTTTATTGGGTGATATTGTACTTATTTTATAGGTTATCCCAACACATGTGACCACATCATTCACTATATTACCCAATGTAGGAGTTTTTGATATTTTACTTGGTCGACCATGGATCTAAAACTTTGAGAAATACCTTCTATAGCTCATAAATGCATGAAATTCATTCATGATAATCAAGTTGTTATAGTTGGTGGAGTTCCATATGAGTTACCATTCCCCACTTTAGAGCCATCCTCTATAATATAGTCATTAGTTTCAATTTAGCCTCTAGTTCCAATTTCTCTACTAGTTATAGTTCTTCCTCTAGTTTTGATTCAAACACAATTGAGGCATCCATCACTAGCACAAAGATTTCATACACCTCCATAGTTTTAGGATCCTAGATAGCTTTTATATATAGTGTTCACACCCAAGATAGTATCATTGATATCTCATGCATCTACTCATATATCACATGTTTAGAGAGATTATGCTACTACTAGATGGGTCCTTAAGAGCCCTATAGTTGCATCCACTTCTTAGAATCATAGGGGGACCCCACTCTTAATTTCTACTTCAAATATTTTAAAGCATTTACAACATATACATATCTCAAAACCACAATCTTAGTATTTACATTATGCTTCATGATCATGCATGATTCCTCTCCTTGATACAAGACACCATGATAAGGAGTCTCCCATGAGAGTTGTTAGTTAGCATCATCCTTTCCTAGCTTACCTATACATAGTTTCTTATGCATAATTGTAAATAGTTTAAATATTTAAAAAATTCAAAAATAATTTAACATTTAAAAAAAACAAAAACATTTCAATTACATATATCATCTATGCTTTACATTAATACTATTATGCTAGACTTACATTTGTTGATTTTATGCTATTATTTATCAATTTATCTACACTACCCTAATTTAATTGATATTTTTTCAGTATGTTTCATGACTTATATCTCTTTCATTGCTTCACTCTACCCATTAAGGGGACATCCTACTTCCACATTTGAGACATGCATCAATATACATACCCAATGCGGGCATCTTCTACATGACTACACCATCTAGGTTATGTCATTCGTACACCACACACTCTAGTTATCATGTTGATGTACATTATTTAATAGATTACATAGATTACTCTATCAAAACTCACTAGTATATAAAACATGTTTATTTTTTAGCACATACCTAGTCTTATACTAATATGTATTGCATACATTCACTTCTTGCTTTGATTAGTTAGATGCATTTGTAATTCCAATTTCTTACATGATTTATTTGATTTATTAGCATTAGCTTGATGTGATTGTATTTTCTCAGTTCTTGTTTGTCTCTTATATGTGTCTTAGGACATTTTCCAATATTATTTACTTTTATTCATGTGTGTGCCTTAGGAAATTTACCTATACTCCTCTATGTGATTGTGGCTTCCATGCCAATTTTCTTGTTTCAACTATATGTGTATGTGGAATTTGAACATGCCTTGCATGCTTGATTTCTAGTTTGAGTGACATGTTCCCATGTCCCTTATTTAATTATCCCCTTGGCCACTCTTGTATACTTCTTGATTCTTGCATTGTGTGCTTGTTGCTTGTTGCTTGTTTGATTTTCATTATTTGTAATTCCATGATCCATATCATTCATTATTCATTTTTTCTTAGATGCCATGATGGACATCATGCTCCATCCCTCAAACTAACAACTAAAAATTAAAAACTAACAAAACTTTACATTCTAGTTAAATACATTGTACATTCTATTATTGTTACATCTATCTAACAATATTCTAATACAAAACATGCTATATCTTGAGATATCTTATTGATTATCATCACTATATCTTGTATTTTTGTAGCATAACACACTAGTAGGGATATTTATTCTAAGGGAAGTCATTGCAAGGTCTTCATTCCTACCCTCAAAAAAGGGGGGAAAAACAAAGGTTTTGTCATAGAGATTAGAGCTCTTAACAATCAAGATAATAGCATTCAAAACACCTATAATATCAACCAAACATCAAAATAGTTAGAATAGACTAGGTAGACAATCAAGAATCTAGAATAGTCATCAATTTTGTCCTAGGACAATATCACTAATACTAAAATATATTTTTGGTGGTGGTATTATCCATTTCTAGTGCTATTATCTAGATTTAAAAAAAACTATAATTTATACAAGCAAGCAAAAAAGTAGGTTAAACTATAGATTTGCATAGTTAAACTAGTTTAAAATTAGTAGTTTTAGTACACATTTTTCTTAAAGAATATAGATATAGGGGGCATCATTCATGGAATGATGGCTCTCACTTCCAATTTTAAATATGAAAGTTGGTATAACTTCTAGATCAAAATCCATGTTCCATACATGAGTATTGTGGGCAATGTGCATGGTACATTTATTCTTTTTCTAAGTTTAGAATTACCCAAAAATTCTTAGTAGTTACATGCCTTACTTCATCGATAGGTTATTTGCATCATTTTGGTTTGGATTTCATATAAGCCTAACTTATGATTTCCTAAGTTCCTGAGTGGTTTCTACATAAGCTAGATTCTCAGTTTTTAATGGCTTTCATATAAGCTTAATCTCCATGTTTTGAAATGGCCAAGAGTGGCCTAGTTTCTAGCATAGATTAAAATATCCACAAAAAAATTGTTAGATCATAGTACATTAATGGGATTTAGGATCCATCTCATATGACACATTCTATATCAGTATCAGTTTATAGCTTCACTTCACTAGGTATTGATGGAGTCAAAGGAATAGCTAGCCCTTTTATTCTTGAGCCACCTATTTAGAGGGATTGTAAATGTAGTCCAAATATTTATCAACACATGCATGACCACCTAGATTTACTTAGTGAGATATGATGGAGCCAAAGGGCCATCATTTGCATTCTTGAGCCATCTTCTAGGGAATTGAGCACCTAGCTCTGTTCATAATATTACTCTTGATACAAAAGCATCTAGAATTATTGAACATCATTCAATAACATAACATGTTTTTTATTGGTTTTCATATCTTGTGAGGTGTATTCATTCATTTCTCTTCCTTTCTCTCTCTTACCTTGCTTTGTACATTCTTACTTTAGATATAGTGTATCTAGTAAGAACTAATCTATTCTTTATTTTCACTTGCAGATTTACACTTCATAATGTGCTCTCTTTATGTACAACCAGAATCACACAGCTTCATGGGCTTCACCCTTATATGTATGTTTAGGTACACATTCTACTTTTCCATTATCCTAGTATTTTGCTATGCTACATCACTAGAATAAAGAAGGGGCAAATGTAATCATATAAAATTAAAAAATTGGTAACTTGAGCATGGATAATAACACCCAACCCATAGTTCCCTCTTTCTTTATATCGTGACCCTCATAGGCTTGTTTTCACTAATTTCTATTCATCTGTATCCTTTTAGACCCAACCCTAGCTGAGCCAAGACCCTCTTTTCATGATCAATCCATCCCCTAGGTCTTGTCTACATAGGATAATAGTTCTACACTAGGACAATAACACCAATACCACTCTTATCTAATTTTGGATTTATTTTTCAAGCTCATTTTTGGTCCTAATGGTTAATTTATTCTATTTCTCCATCCTCCTTATTAGCATAATGTGAGAAAATTTAATTCATGACCAATATATCCATATAAAATCCCATTCAAAGATCATTTGGAAAGGGTTGGAAAATATTATCAATCAAGCAAGAATATAAGTCAAACCACTTAGGCAATCTTCCCTATTCTCTGTAGATAGCCATCCAATATAGTCCTAAGCACATCTAAATCTTCACATTAGTCCCTAGCCATCCTAAAGCACATAAATTATAGCATTTATTACATTCTTATATCAAAATTTCACCAAGAACATTCAAAGAGAGAACTACATATGGCTTGATCTCTTTTTAGAGTATTGGTATGTAGGTAGTGTGCTCATACACAAGGTGTGAAGCACATCTAGTGCATATTACACAAACTAACCCCTCTCTTGCTCAATTTTGGTCAAATTATAATGGAAGATAGGTTTTTAAAGGAAATTATGGTATACAAGGATCTATACATACTTTTGGCTATCGAAACTTTAGAGACAGGGTCACATAGACCTACCAAATAAAACCTAGAAAGCTTAGATCCTCAAAACAACAATGCCAAACAAGGAATACAATGCTAGTAACACTCCCATCCAATTCCAATGTTCCTATCCTATAATAAAATTAAACTCAAAATACTATTTTTGGTAGTGTCCCATTCTTACATAGTGAATATTAGATCTTGTCTGAGTCAAATCAGCACAGTTTAAGCTAAGTCTTATTTTCTCCTTATTATTACTATTTTTAGTAAAGCTCTAATTACCAATAAATTTCACAAATAATTAGATTATTTACCAAATATTATTTACTAAATTATCAATCTAGACCCTTAGGAATAAAACCTTAAATATTTCCAAAATTATTAAAACACATTGATTATATATTATAATACATTCTTCATTGTAGGTTAGTCACCAGCCAAAAATTCAAGTTAGACTCAAGTAAAGGTAAGATGTGTATACAAACCCATTTAAAATTTATTCTCCTTTGAAAAAATAATTTCATTACTATTTAACACTAAATTTAATAAGTATATTGATATGGATAGAAGGGTTAGGAATATAAAAATGAATAAGCACAAGGGTGAAAAATTGACCTATAGTAGGGCAAATTTTTCAAAAACTTAGAACATATATTAATTTTATTAATATGAGATATGATTAAAAAATAAATTAAAAGTATGATATATATTTTAATGATAAATAAATAAAATAATTATATGGTTATGATACTAATATATATAAATCTATAATATGTATGAAACATACTAGAGTAATATTCTAGAACAATTACCAAACTCTAGATTTTGTGCCTTTGTAGTCATAGACACTTGTGTCAACCTTTTATAATTATTTTGATGATAGTTTTGAGGTCAAAAATTGGTGTCCTATATGTAATATATAGTAAAATATGATATGAACACCTTGATAATTTTGGTTTTTTCATTGCCTTCACTCTAGTGCATTCATATCTGGGTCATCGATTGTCTCTCCTTGTCAGATGATCAAACCCTAGTTGTTATTTTTCATATTATCTATGGTAAATATGAGATATTGGTCACATAGTGTTGAGCTACCCAAAACACCCCTATATTAATGAGTAATATCTAAATATTAAATACATCAAGGAAGGCCTCATACTTATGTAGTTCTCCCATATGTGTTGGCATGTTTGTGAATCATGTAATGTGTGATAAGAAAGTATAATAGTGACCTAGATTTTAACTTATAAAATATATCTCTTGGGTTTATACTTCAATAATTTAGACTTGTGAATGTCTTATCCTAATGATTGATATGGAAATAGGAGAAAATAAGGAAGTTTTTCTCACTTGAGTGTTTGATTTAATTATTTTGGTAAGTTGTTTGGTGAGTAGGTAAGATATATCTAGGTGAGGAATAAATGAAGGTTTATATTAAATTTATACAAGTCCCTTTGGAGATTATCTCACATAATATCACTTAGGCCAACCATTAGGATATGTTACATTTATAAATTAAATGACTTTAAGCCACTAGATACTTGTGTTAGACAAGACACTTGTGCTGATGTCAATATTTTCCTAAGACACAAGTATCAACGGAGTAGGAAAATAGGTAAACATGATAAAAAATTACACATTCATAATATAAGTAGTTTTAATCATTCTAATAAAGATAAAAGGGATAGATCATCAATTTAAGACTAGTCATAAAAAAATATAGGACAAGGGGCATAAGAGAGAAAAGATGTGAGACTTGTGGAACTGGAAAAGGTATATAACTAAGATGAAAAACCAAATTTTGAGTTTTAAAAGTGTACAAGACAAAGGTATTAAATAATTCATAAATAGTGTCCTCATTTCCCCTCTTTAATCTAGTAATGAAAATGCTAGTTTAAAAGAAAGGAATGAGTACATGGGTGTGTATAACACACCTTGAATTTATTTGAGTCCAACTTGAGTTCTTTACTAGTGACTGACCTAAAACTAAGAGCATGTTATAGTATATAATTAGTAAATATAATTAATTATTGAAATGATTAAAATTTAAATAGAGCAAGGTTTAAGATTACACCTATGTATTTATGCATTTGTATTACCTTTTAGAAATATCATTTGATTCATGTATCAATATGAATCACTAAAATTGATATTAGGATAAATATAAACTTGGAAAGTACATATATATAAGGATATAGGTATAGATGTAGGATGGCCCATACCCCCAACCATGGAGCAAAGATGGATTGCAACTTGGCAGTTGAGACTAGGCTAATCATGAAACCTAATCATACTTATAACTCGGTGAGTGTGAGTTAACCAAGTCAAGTTTCACTATAAAATTGGCAAGGATTTATAATACAATCAATTCCAACCTAAAAACTTGTCAAGATTGTGTGATCTAATCATCTCAACCACACCAAAACTTGAACCAACTATTATAGTAGATTGGCTTAATTTAGTTCATTAAAGCCTAACCTAATGGTTGATGATAGTCCTTGAAAGTGTTATGAGTCTAAAACTGATTTTATTTTAAAATATTTGGTGCACATTTCATATAATATGAACATTAAATATGTCTCATGTTGAAACTACGTATAACAATGGTACCAATGTATATAATTTTGTCACAAATGTGTATCTAAATCATATAACTATTAATCTATCCAATTTCAAACTATGGAGAAAATGATTATAAAATGTACCCTGACTATAATATGAAACTAAAAAGTGATATAAATTACAATTTGGAGGACATGTTTCCAAAACATGCCCCCACTAAATTTGAGATTGTGAAGATGTTAAAGCCATGCCTATATGACATCCCCCACTAAATCTAAAAATATTAATATGTATAATACATGCCTCTATGATATGCACCTAGTGATATTACCCCCATTTTATATGAAATAAGAATATAAACTAGTAGTTACCTCACCTCAAAGGGATAAAACAACCAAATAACTATTAATGAACGTTGTAGCATATAGGAGAACATATCTAGTTAAATGTATCATTGAAGCACATATAATGTGATCACATCAAGGCCTAAGTTTCATGATATATATCATGAAAACATATAGATAGTAATAATTAATATCAATAAAAAACCAAACACGCATACAAGAGCACTCAAAATCAAGTAAAAATTCAATGATCCAAGGAGACCACAAACAAGGGGAATTTTCAAATGCCTCACAATCAAATGGACATGACCTAGTCAAATGTCCATAAAATTAAGGATCACATATGTAAATTTCCTTACAAAAATTAATTACATATTAAATTTTAAATTTTAAATAAGGAAACAAAGGCATGGAGGCCATGGACACTAGAGCATATTCAAATGCTTAGTAGATAAGACAATAACATGATAAAACACTCAAGAAAGTGCATAAATTAAAACATAAGTAACCAACATAAACATATCATAGTATCCAATGGATGAAAAGTGTTATAAAAATAATTCAAGTACATAACACATCAATTAAATTGTGAAATATATAACCATGGATAAAGGCATGTGTAATTAAATATTAGTACAAAAATGATAATGTAAAGTGATCATATAATGATATAACTTAGAAGTGTCATGATCAAATAAGTTGGATTCCCCTAAAGTCCTTTTGACATGAGTAGAGGAAAATCCTAACATCCAAAAGTGTATAAATCATCTATTTTTGTATGCATGTATCTCACTTAAATAGAAACATGAAACACGTGTATGTATAAGTAACTAATATGATATCCATCAGCATGAAACTAACACATATAGGCCAAGGATCCAATGTTATATATATATATATATATATATATATATAACATTGGATCCTTGGCCTGGAATGAACACATATAGGCCAAGGATCCAATGCTATATATATATATGCCAAAAGTATTTTTGTGTTTTTGAATGTTTTTTATTTTTTTGGTATTTTTAGATATGTGAACAAACTATCATATGATCACATCAAAATTATTATCATAGATATATTCCCATTTTAAACTTGGTGTAATAAATTGGTGACATTGTCAAGGAACATGTATAGATGAAATATTTATCACTGTAGTATTTGGGATGTTTTATGTATGCATAATGTGACTTCATGTTCATGAAGAAATAATAAGAGTAATAGGAATAAGGATTCATGTAACCCATCATTGAATGTTATGTGGTTTATTTAAAATATCATTAATAGGAACATGTGTATGTTCTCTAGATATTTAAATGTGGTGTGTAGTAAATGAGGATTCCATGGAACTCATTATGGATATTTGATGTAATGGTCTTTCAAGTTTTGGTCACCTAGTATAGGGGATTTCTTATTGCTTACCATTTGGTGGTGGAATAGACTTTAGTATTGGTAATTAAATATCTAGGTGTAAATTTATCTTATTCAAAAGGATGCTCATATGAAAACCCATAAACTATAATTAATTTATTGGCATGAATGTATTAAACACACCCATGTACTATAGAAGGTACCATTTAAATAGTATGTATCCAAGTTAATCCCAATAACATATAAAAGATACATGTTTGATGTATAAATAATAATTTAGTAACCACATGTGTGGGATAGACCTATACAATTAACTTAATCTCACCAAGAAATTATTTCAAGTTCCCATCAAATGTTCTAACTAATCTGGTAGAAGGATGTAAATAATGATGAGTATAACACAAGTGTGTAATTAATATCATGGTAAAAATACTTGCACCATTATTAACCATAAAACTACATATAAGTTGTTTATCAAGGTATTATTGAATGAATAAAGAATGAAGATATTATTCATCATACTTAATCTCATTATAATCAAAGGTAATAGAAGGACTCTAAATAGTAAAAGGTATATGTCATGTATAAATACTAATAACCCCATCGAATGGGTGATCATAATGTGATAGAGGAGGATGTGTATCATATTCCATTTTCACTTATAGTTCTTTCTTAGAATGGTCTTGGATTGTTAAATATATTATGTTTCTAGTGATCAACATGTTATGAACCTGATTCCTTTATAGGATCATGAAATGCAATCTTTTGGTCATCAACAAGGGCTTGGATATTATGATTGAAATTAAAATATATATTCATAAAAATCCTTGGGTCTTGGTGATAATCACAATAATCATTCACATCATATCCTTTGGGTAGAGGCTGACTCATATCAATCTCTATAGGATGAGGGAGAGATATAAGATGACTCTCTACTACCTATGGTAGTAATGAAGTGGGAGATTAAAGTAAGCATGTAAATTATCTCTGGGTGCATTGGATAAGATAATATGATTAGAATAATGTGAAACTACATTAACCATGGTGGGTTTTTCATTTTTATGCTCAAGAGCTTTTTACCTTATAGCTTTGTATAATTATAAACTTGGCATTAGATGTAGATGTATTTGGTATGTTTCATACATACTTAAGTTTACTCAATGAGATAAGTTTTATTTCATGGTATTAAACAACATGACACAAGTCATCAAAGATTAAAACTTTTTTGAAAATTATAGACTCACATAATAGATCAAGAAATTGAATATGTCTTGAAGTTATTTATCTGTGATAAGATTATTCATTTTAGATAACATTGTCTTATACCTCAATATATATATTCATTAATAGGTTCATTGGTTCCTTGTTTTATTTTAAAATTTTGGCATAAGAAACATTTTAAGTAATTTTAATAGAGATGAGTTGTAAAAACTAATCTAAAAGAGGTTTGAATGCTTTCATGGATTGGAAAGGTAAATCATAGAATTGCCTCCAAACATAGTCTATAAGGATTATCATAAATAATTTTGTCAAAATTTTATCATTGGAGGCATAATAAAGGCATGTTACATATAATAATTGAATATACTACTCAAGATCACCATTTTCATCATAAAATAGGAACTTAGGTGAAAACAAAACTAGTTATAAATGGGTGAAAATATACCTCAAGTGTAAGAGGGTTATACAACACATCTAGGGAATCAATAACATGAGAAGACTTTAAATCCTTTTGTTAAATGTTTGTAAATTTTTCCTCTAAGGTATCTATAACTTGAATCTCTAAGGTATTTATAAATTAAAGGAGTTTTGAATTGTGAATCCATTCGAGTTGAAATTATCAAGTTGAGTAGTCACCAATGGATAACTAAACATGGTTAGAGTAGCAATAGGCATTGAAACCAATATTTGATTTGAGACAATTGGTAATTCCATGTTAGATGGATCAATAGTAGTTTCAAAAATCAAATATTTAAAGCCATATCTTGTGTGCCCATTATAAGTATAAAGTGGTAATGTGCTAAAGGGGTGGGTTGTTTGTATATGGGGATGAACCATATCTCTAATGACATCATTAATAAATGTACCTAATTGTTCATATATGCTTTTTGATTTTTTAATTTATAATATTGTTTTTCAGATTTCATTAAGATATGTAGGGTTATGATAAATATGATCAAGAAATAATGCAATATTTTATACTTGTTCATGATCTATTTGTTCATCTTCATTATTTTCATTGGATTCATGGTTTTCATTTTCTTAATCTTCCTCTATGGTAACTTCATCAAGATGTTGCTCATTATCAAGATGGGTTTAATCATGTACCATGCGATTAGGTTATTGCAGCATATAAAACACAAAAATTAGTAACTTGAGCATGAATAATGACACCCAATCCATAAGTCCCTCTTGATTGTTCTCATGTCCCTCATAGTATCATTTTCACTAATTCCCAATCATCCATATCCTTCTAGACTTGGTCCCAGTTGATCCAAACTCCTCTTTCCATGACTAATCCATACCTTAAGGTCCTATCTACTCAAGATAATAGTGCCACACTAGGAATATAGTGCCAATGCCACTCTTATTCACTTTTGATGATGTTTTCAAAGTCCATTTATGACCCCAATGGTCAATTTATTATATCTCCCCATCCTTCTCCTTGTTGGCCTAACATGACAAAATTCAATCCATAACCAATACATCCCTATAAAATCTCGTTAAAAGATAATTTGGAAAGGGGTAGAAACTATCAATAAGTAAGCAGGAATACAACCAAGACCACTAAAGCAATCTTCAATATTCTTTACATATATCTAACCAATACACTTACAATTTTATTCAAATTCCTACACTAGTCCCTAATCATCTCAAGTACATTCAGTCTAGAATTTTTCATATTCATACACTCAATTTCATAAAGCACATCAAGTGGGAGGACTACATATGAGTTGATCTCTCTTATGAGTATTAAGGTTTAAATCATGTCTATTACATCTTACACACACTAACCCTCCCAATCTTGCTCAAAATTAGTCAAATTAAAATGGAAGATAAGGTTTGAAAAAAGAATCTACTCTACAGGGAGCTCCATAGACTTTCAACTACTAAAACTTCATAGATAGGGTCACACAGACCTACCAAACAAAACCCAAAAAGTTTAAACCCTCAACACAATAGTGGTAGAAGTGGAATATAAATTTTATTCTACTCCTATTCAATTTTTATGCTCCTATAAAATTATAAAATGAAGTTTATATCTTAGTTTATGATCGTGTCCTAGTCCTACATAGTCAATATTAGCTTCTATCTCTATCAGATCAACATAGTTTTAAGCTATGTCATATTTTTTTCTTACTTATTTGATATTTTTAGAAAGTCTAATTAAGAATCAAAATTAACAAATAATTAGGATAATTATTGACTAATGTCATTACACTAGGCCCTTAACTAAATTAGGAATAATACACTAAATATTCTAAAAATTGTTAAATCATTTGGTGAACCAGACTTACTTCATTTGGGCATAAAAACCCTAAAAACCTTAGGGTAAATTTCTTACCAATTTTTCCTACATTTTTATTATGTTTTACCTAAATATTAAAATAAAAAATTAGCATTCAATTTCAAAATTTCATAGTTAATTTTCAAATTATCTTTCAAACCCTAGTTGCCCATACTAGGTTCTAGTATTTTTCTAGTAAATTTCTAATCATTTTCTAGATTTTTTCTAGCATATTTAAATTAAAAAATCAATTCAAATTAAAAAATTAAAGAACAATTTTCAAAAACATTTATTTTTCAAAACCTTAGTTTCATCTACTCGATCTTATTAAATCATTAATTTTCCAATAAATTCCTATTTTTTTTACTTGCATGTATAACTCAAAAATTCACTTCAAAATTAAAAATTCAATAGTAATTTTCACAAATTTTTATTTTTCTCAAAACCCTACTTACACATACTAGGTCCTACTCAATGAATATTTTTCCAAACATTTTCTTAAAAAATTAGTTGCATAATTCACTTAGAAATTCACTTTAAATTTCCAAATTTCATAGAAATCATTCAAATAATTATATGTAAAACCCGAGTTGCATATACTAGGTCCCATTGCTTCTTGAGATATCACCTTACATGTTTGTGACATTCGTATCCTTTTTATGCATATTCTAGTTCCTTGTTTAGATTATATCTATATAATATTTTCTACTACTATCCAAGTTGTTTTCCTTATGCTACCTAAGATCCTTGTGTCTCTTCCTTCAAGATGAAGTGCAAGACTTAGTGGCAACCCTCCTAAACTTACCTAGATTCCTTCAACTCAACCATATACCATGAGTAAACAACTGGCTCATTTTCTTTTTATAGATTCTACACATCTAAATTACACTAATTTCAATGAGGATAATTTTGATGATGAGTAGTATGAGAATAATAATGGTGATAAAAATATAAGTATTCATGATCAACCACATCAAACACTTGATCAAATTCCATCAATTATTAATAATGAAGTCATCTAGAACAAAGATTTGATCTTATAAACTTTTTGAGAAAGACTCTAGGATCAGTCTTGAGACCTTAATCTTATTTTACAATCTATTATGGAAATTAAGAAGGATAAACAAGTAGAGTCTTCCATTCCCAAAAAAAAACCAATTATAAATGATACTACAAGTGCAACTATGTCTCAAAAACCCACTATAGTAGCCTCACCTACCTCTATGCCACTAGCTACAACTAGTACATCCCTATCTCTTGATGTGGTAGCCCTTATGCAAGAGATAATATCTCTTCAATCCAAGGTGATACATATTGATCAAGGTGTGTCTATACCTATGCAAACTTTAGATTCTTTTATTCTTCTTCATACACCATTGGCATGTTACATTGCTTCTACACCCTTGCCAAAAGATTTTATTCAACCCAAGCTTACTCTATATGATGACAAGGGTGAACTAGAGAAAAAATTGAGATATTTTCATGTAGAATTCTTGGAATATGTACCAAATGACTAGTTACTTACCAAGATATTTCCATGAAGCTTAAAGGATTATGCTTTACAATGATTTTATAGTCCACCAGATTAGTTGGTTAATGTATTAAATCCTTTGGCTAACATGTTCTTAGCTCAATTCAACATCAACATTAGTGATAAGGTTTCATATGCTCAAGTATCACAACATAAACAAAGTTCAAATAAGCATCTCATAGATTATGTTCTTTGAAATAAGACTATTTTGGCTAAGATGACTATCCCCATGTTTGATCAAGAGTTACAAGATATCTTCAAATAGAGTCTTCTACTAGCTTTACATGAATTAATTATGTTTAATAGATTCTCTTCCTTCACTAAATTGTGTCACACACTAAAGAAAAGATAAGTAAAGTTAATTTCAATTGGAAAAATCAAGTACACAAGCATATCATACACAACAAATATAAAGTCCCATATAGAGTAAAGGTCAATAATAACAAGAGTCAAAATCAACCCCTAGTTAATGCAACCTTAGAGCCCCCTCAAAAAGCACTTTTATAAGCACCTCCTTAGCATACCTTTACCAATCTACCATTTTATCCAACTAGAGTTTTACAGTAGCTATTGGAATGTAACATCATATCTCTTCCTTTTATTTGAGAAGTTGATCCAACAAAGCCTCTTCCATGATGGGGATATGATCACATTGAATTTTTCAAGTTTCACAGGGCACTAGGCCATACAAGAAATAGATGCATCAGTTTGAGACACAAGATATAGGATTTAATAAATGACAATAATATTGATCTTGACACTTCAATTTATCCACCTCAGGCAAAACAAACATAAGATAAGGCATTTAAAATATTTTTTATATCCTTTTTCATAGCATTCAAACTAAGAGATAGGGGATACATCAGTGGTTCATCATGCATATCATGCACATCCCCCACTAGATACATATATGGCACATTCATTTGATACACATCCATTAAGCAACATGAATGATTTATATAATTCTAGAGTTCTATTTAGACCTTCCATCTCCTTCTTAGAGTAGGAGATCATGGAGGACAACGCAGATTATCATGCACTCTTTATTAGAGCTCACATTCATAATAATCCTATTCATAGTGTTCTCATAGATAATGAATCTAGTTTGAACATGTGCATTATGATATTATTGTAGCATTTGGGATATTTAGAGAAGGATGTTACCCTTATGGAAATAATTATCAATGGATTTAGTGGGAACATACAGAGTTCATTGGGTGAGAGTGTATTTACTTTATAGGTTGGTCCAACACATGTGGCCACAACATTCAATATTGTTCCCACTAATTAGGTTATGATATTTGGTGGAGTTCTATATGAGTTACCACTCACCACTTTAGAACCATATTCTATAATAGAATCACCAGTTTCAGTTCATCTTCTAATACCAATTTCTCCACCAGTTATAGTTCCTCCTCTATTTATAATCCAACCACAATTAAGGAATATATCACCAACACATAGATTTCATACTCCTCCATAGTTTCATGATTCTAGATAGCTTCTAGCTAAATATTAACACATAGGGTAGTATCATTGAGATCTCATGCATCTACTCAGAGAGTACATGTTTAGAGAGCTTCTCCTACTACCAAATGGGTCTCTAAGAGTCTTATATTTTTATCTACTTTTTAGAGTCATAGGGGACCCCACACTTGGTTTATACTTTGGATATTTTAGATCATTTATATCATAAATATATTTTAGATCCATAGTCTCAACATTTCCATCATGATTCATAATCACGT
This sequence comes from Torreya grandis, assembly GCA_037957365.1. NCBI lineage: Eukaryota > Viridiplantae > Streptophyta > Pinopsida > Cupressales > Taxaceae > Torreya > Torreya grandis. The sequence continues at coordinate 103,517 of JARHVA010005837.1, forward strand.
ATAATTACTCTCCTTGGTATAAGATACCATGATAGGGAGTATCCCATGAGACTCATCAATTACTATCATCCGTTCTTAGTTTCACTTGTACATAGTTTCTTATGCTTGATTATACATAGCTCAAAAACTTTAAAATAATATCAAAATACCAAAAATATTTTGATTGTATGCATTATCCATGCTTTACATTTCTACTATCATACTAGACTTACATTTGTTGTTGTATGTTATTATTTGTCAATTTATCTACATTACCATGCTTTACTTAATCTTATTTTGAATGTGTGTAGTGACATCCAAATCCTTGATTTATTCACTCTACCTAATAAGATGGCATCCTAATTCTACATTTGAGACACACATATTTATACATTCCTAATGGGGGCATCTTCTACATGACTACACTATCCAGGTTATGTCATTCTTACACCACACACTCTAATTATCTTGTTGGTGTACATTATTCACTAGCATACATAGATTAATTTATCAACAATCATTAGTATATAGAAATTGTGTATTTATTAGCATATTCGAAGTCTTATACTACACATGTCTTGTATACATTCACTTCTTGCTTTGATTAGTTAGATACATTTATAATTTCAATTTATTACATGCTTTCCTTTCTTGCTTAGCATTAGCTTTATGTGATTGCATTTATTAGTTACTATTTTCTCTTATATGTGCCTTAGAACATTTTCTAATGTCCTTGATTCTGTTCATGTGTGTGCTTTAGGACATTTGCCAATGTCCTTTACCTGTAATCTTGTATGTGATTGTGGTCTCCATGTCAATTTTGATTGTTTCAATTATATGTATATGTGGCATTTAAACATACCTTGTATGTTTTATTTCTAGTTTGAGTGACATGTGCCCATGTCCCTTATTTTTGTTGTTCTTTGGCCACCCTTGTATGCTTATTTCTTCTTGCCTTGTGTTCTTATTGCTTGTTTGATTCTCTTTGTTTGCAATGCCATAATTCACATCATGCATTTATCTTGCTTTCTTGGATACCATGATGGACATCATGATGCATCCCTCCAACTAATAACTACAAACTAAAAACTAATTAGACTTCTAGGTTAGTAAATTAAACATGATATTACATTATTATGTCTATCTAGGCATACCCCTATTGATATAACAATTTCTCAATACAACCCATGTTATATCTTGAGATATTTTATTAATTATCATTGCTATATCATGTATCTTTACCACATAACAAATTTATAGGGCTCTTTATTTTTAGGGTAGTCATTATAGTGTCTTCATTCCTACCCTCATAAAAGGATAAATAAATAGGGGTTTTGTCATAGAGATCAAAGCTCTTAATAGTTGAAAAAGTAGCATTTAGCACTCTTAAAATAGCAACAAGACATCAAACCAGTCAGAAAAGACCATAGAGATAGTCAATAATATAGAATAATTATCAAATTTGGCCCTGGACAATATCCCCTAACTTGGATAACACAAACTGATACCATTAGTGTCCACTTTCAATGCTCTTGTCCAAACATCAAAAAACTATATTTTTCAAAAACAAATAGAAAGGTAAGTTCACTTATAGTTTTCCTAGCTATAGTTTAGACTAAATTAAAAAAAATTAGTATAGTTTTTCTTAGATAATCTAGATATAGGGGGAATCATACATAGCATTATTTATCTCAATTATAGTTTTAGATAGGGTACTTGGTAAAACTTACAGATCAAAATCCATGTTTCAGACACCAGTGATTGGTGGAAATATGTATGGCACATTTATTTTCTTTTTTTTTGAGTTCAATATTACCTAGACATTCTCAATAGTTGCATGCCTTACTCTATTTATAGGTGTTTTGCATCACTTTTGAATGGTTTTCATACAAGCCTAACTTCCTGAGTTCCTAAGTGGCTTTCATATAAGCATAGTGCAGTAGTTTTGGAGTGGCTTTCATACAAGCCTAATCTCCATCTTTTAGAGTGGCCAAGAATGGCCTAGTTTATAGCATATATTTGGATATCCAGGCTAGCATTATAATATCATAGTACATTCATGGGATTCAATATATATCTCATATGAAATACATTTTCATACCGATATCAATTTATAGCTTCACTTTCATGAGGCAAAAATGGAGCCAAAAGACTAGCTAGCTTTTGTATTCTTGAGCTACCAATCTTGAGGGATTGGACAAATAGTCCAAACATTGATCAACACATGTATAATCACCTAGATTCACTTAGTGGGTGATGATGGAGCCAAAGGGCCATCTTTTGCATTCTTGATCCACCTTCAGGGAATTGAACACTCAACTCTATTCATGATATTACTCTTGGTACAACACACATTGAGCATCACTTAACATCACCCAACATTACTTAGAATCACAATAGGTTTTGTATTAGTTTATGTACCCAGTGAGGTGTAACCATTCCTTCCTCTTCCTCTCTCTCTTACCCAATTTTATACATTTTTATTTTAGATATAACATATCTATTAAAAACTAATCTACTTTATATTTTATTTTGAAAATTTACACTTAACAGTGTACTCTCTCTACACACACCCAACATCACACATCTTCATGGTATTCACCTTTGAAAGTAAGTTTAGGTACACTTCTCATTTTATTTTATCCCAATATTTCAATTTGATACGTCACTAGAATAAAGTGGGGGTAAATTTAGTCATATAAAATTCAAAAAATGGTAATTTGAACATGGCTAATGACACCCACCCAATGTGTCCCTCTTTCTTTCTATCATGAACATTGTAGGATTGTTTTCAATGATTCCAAGTCATACATAGCCTTCAAGACTTGGACCTAGTTAAGCTTGACTCCTCTTTCCATGACTAATCCATCCCCTATGGTCCCATCTACTCAGCATAATAACACCACACTAGGAATATACCACCAATGCCACTCCTATATAATTTTGGTTCTATTTTCCAAGTCCATTTCTATCCCCAATGGTCAATTTATTCTTATTCCCAATCCTTCTCCTTATCAACCTAACATAAGTAAATTCAATCCATGACCAATAGATCCCTATAAAATACCATTCAAAGATAATTTGGAAGGGGTTGGAAACTATTACTAAGTAAGAAAGAATAAAATCAAGACCACTCAATAAATATTCCCTATTCTATGCATACATCTATAAAATACACTTACAATCCTTTTAAAATTCCTACACCAGTCCTTAGTCATCTCAATTACATCTAGTCTAGCATTATGCATATTCATACACTCAATTTCATAAAGTACATCAAGTGGGAGAACTACATATGGCTTGATCCCTCTTCAGAGTATTGGTATGTAGGTAGCATGCCCACACATAGGGTGTGAAGCACATCTAATGCATCTTACACACACTAAACCTCCCCCTCTTACTAAAAATTGGTTAAATTACAATGGAATATAAGGTTTTAAGAAATAATATACTCTACAGGGAGCTTCACAAACTTTCAAATGCTGAAACTTCATAGATAGGGTCACACAGATCTAATAAACAAAACCCAGAGACATCAGACCCTCAAGATAATATTGGTATATATAGACTACAACATTAGTGCCACTCCCATCCAATAAAATAATGAATTCTAAATCTTAGTTTGTGACAATGTCCTAGTCCTACATAGTCAATATTAGCCTTTGTCTCAGTCGGATCGACATAGTTTTAAGCTAAGTCATATTTCTACTTATTTTATATTTTTATAATGTCTAATTAACTATCAAAATTAACAAATTATTAAGTTAATTATAGCATAATTATTGAATTATTTCATTACTCTAGACCCTTAACTAAATTAGGAATAATACACTAAATATTGCCAAAATAGTTAAATTAGTTCCTCATTGGTTTGAGACATCTTAGGTGGTAGCAATGGAAGCTCAATGTGTTCAATAGGTACACCTCCAAATTTAGGTATATGCCTAGGTTTAATGTAAAATAATATAATCAATAAATGAAAAATTAAAAAAATATTTAACCCTAACTAACTGAAGACCCTAGGAATAAGAAAAAATGTCCTTTATACAAATTAGGTTCACCAAATGTTTAACCCTAAATGGGTAAGGATCTTGATATGGGTAGATAGGGTTAGGAATATAGAAATCAATAATCATAAGGGAGATAAATATATATATCATAGGGTAATTAATTCTAAATATTATATATAACTTATACTTAATTTACTAAGATGAGATATGCTAAAAATGGAAAGTACAATTATGATAGATATTGTAATTACAAAGAAATGAGATACTTGGTAATGAGACTAATACATATCTAGATTTGGAATATCTAAGAATCAAACTAGAATAATATTTTGGAATAATCACTGAATTATAGTTTTTTTCCTTTGTATTTTTACACACTTATATGATCCTTGGATAATTACATCAATGCTAGTATGTATGTTAGACACAAGTGTCCTTTATGGAAGACCTACTAGAATAGGATGTGACCACATGGATGCTTCTAGGTTTTTTCATCACATTCATTTTGGTGTATTTAGATCTAGGTCATGGACATTCATTCATTTTCAAATGATCAAACCTTATTTCTTCATCTCCATAATCAATGTGGGTAAAATGGGGTAGTGGGTATATAACATCAAGTTTCCATAAATATCCCTATGTTAATGAGTGTATACACATTAAATTGTCAAAATTTATCAAATAATGATGATTTCTCTATTGCAATGACTTTTCAATTCTCAATCTCTTTGAGTACACACCTTAAAGGGTGTATTAGGAAATGGATGGGAAGACCATTTGTGCTTCATAAGATTGTTGCCCCCTATACTACCACTTTATATTACAAAACCTTACCTTATAGACTTCCTTAAGCTTTGACACCTCTCTTACACACTCCAAGAAATTCACCACCTTACTTATCCCTTACCTAATACTAAAAACCTTTTAGACATGTAAGGCACATTCTTGTTCTAGGTTGACCCTGTATTTAATTTGATTTTTACACATTTTTAAGTTGCATTTTTCTTTGTATACATTCTGGTGAACCCAATGTGAATCAAACCCTTACAGGTTTTCTTTCATGCATTCATTTTATCATCATATTATATATTTTAATATTTATAATACTGTATCAAACTTTTTGATATAATTTTAATAGTTTGTGTAAATATTTAACACACATTCACCCTTAAATGGCTTTGTTTTGTCTGTGTAGGTCTTCTCTAAATATAGGTGACTAGATTGATTATCTTTACATAGTCTTCTTGTTTAGTTACATGATTTCATACATAGTTAATATAGTAAACTATATTCATAGTTATTTTTTTAGATTATAGTTTTGTATACATATTTAATCGATTCAACTTTATTCATAAATTCATTTTTACCACACAAATTTTGAAAGCTTCATCAAGCTAGTCAACCCTATTCACAAAATATTTAATTTAACACCTGATCACCACAACATAAATTTTTTCAAACTAAGAATCTTAAAAACCACCAAGGTTCATTCTTACCTTATCTATCATTTCTATTTTTAATTTATAATACTATTTTTTACAAGTTTATAGTTTATAAAATTACAACCCTACAACAAATTGGGTCAACAAACTTGACATAGTTTTGTATCCTATCTTCTATCTAAAAGACATAGTCAACCTATTTGACTATGTTCTTTTAAATATTTATTATATATAATATTAATGACCCTATTGATTATATTATATATTTTTTACATAAAGTGTTGCCTAAACTGATTTTGTACTCTTCACAATCAAATAATTAACCTATTTTTCTAGTAATTAGTTCACTTATTTTTATTTTTAGTTTCTTTCATTTTTAGAGTAACAAACATGGATTAATTAGGTGATTTTTAATTTAAAAATTTATTTACACTATTTTTATCTTTTAAAAACACTTAAAAATCAGTTTACATAGAAAAACATTAAAAAAATTTCTTCCCAAGGTCTACCTACATGGATTTCATCACCAAGGGGGAAGCTGACTTGGTTTTTTGTCCAATTATAAACATTTGGTTGATTATATATATTATAAATCACCTAAAACACTTATCGTTATTGACTATTAAGTAATGGGTTAGGCCCCAATGTCAAGCCAATAACCACACTAATATATATCCATTTCATCCTAAACTACCTAAACTATCCATATATTAATTTCTAGTTCCTTCTTAAATCTAATTCTCCATCACCTTGATTTCAAATGTTATTATAACTTAAAAAAATTTAGTAATGAATAATTAGTTAGAATTTACATTCAATTTTTTTTCTCTTTGATCATTGTATTTTGTATTGCATAACTTACATTAGTCGATATTAGTGTAAGGTTTATGTTGTGTGTTTCAATTAGATCAATCACATTCATCCAATTTATTATGTGCTTCATTTAATTTTATACTAAATTATCTTTAAAAAAAAAATCTATTTTTAAAACATTTTCATCCCTGTTGATGCAATCTCTTATAGACTATTCATCTCATTTCCCTTCATAACACAGTCAACTTGTCTGACTATGTATCTTCTTAACTTGTTTTATTTATTATCTTGTAATACATAGTTAGTATATATAATTATGTCTTATATTTAATTATATTTAATTTATTAATATATATTACAAATTTAACTCATATAAATTTGTATCCTTATATCCTATTTCAATTTTATCTTTTGTAAAAAATAGTTGACTAGTTTGACTATGTCTTTTACATCTTGTTCTGTGGATCTTTCTCACAGATTTTATCGACCTAGTCAAAAATATACATCTTGGCCAATATAATTGTATGTATGGAAAAATTTATTAAATCATAATTAAATACTCTATTAGGATATTATTGGATAACCTGAATCCATTTATATGCTCAATGGGATGTTTTTTTCTTCCTACCTTCATTACCAAAGAGTATCCTCACTCTTGGATCACCTCTTCTACTCCTCCATCATATTTTGATTGTGACATTTCAAACCAATCCAATAGATGAGATTGATGGATCATATTATTTTCATACATATCACTATAATTCTCACCTTCAAACATGCTACCATAATGTAGGGGAAATTGATACAAGACTAAAAAATAACCCCACAAGAAACCCGAATCTTAGAAAACATCCTATTGGAGAGTTGTCTATGATGTCATGGATTTTTCTAGGTGAGTGTAGGAAGTGTCTTGATGGTCTAAGTGTTAATGAAAAAGTGTGCAGTGTGCTTGTATTATTATTCTTAAAGTAGTCTTGGTTGATCTTTAGTTTTAGCATGATTAGGGCTAGGTCTAAAGTATTAAGCATGTGTGAGGGGTCCTATCAAAGGTTAAGTATGACTGGAGAGATTATGGAAGTCCTTGTTATTCATCTAGTTTTTCATTATGTTCATCTTGGCATAGTTGGTTCTTTGATAAAATAAAATATGAATAGGCAATTTTCTAACGTCACCATTGTCATATATGGATAAGGGGAAGTTGGTCATATGGGTTTGATCACATTATTCCTAAGCTACTATGGTTAAAATTTTAGGACATGAGGTTGAGCATAGATAAATATATGTATGTACAAAGTTGGCCTCTTATACAAAAGTTTAATAAGTTTATATGCTTAGCCAAACCATCATTTCACATCATGTAGACATGTATGATATAGTAAGTTTGTGAATTTATTTGAAGTGATTAAAAATTTAGCAGTGGGAAAATGTTTTCAAGGTGATGTTGTCTATAGTGCCAAGAATGTACCCTAAAGATTTGGACTCCTAAAGTGTTTTATATCTCAAGATATAAATATTCAATGTTTCACTCGTACACTTTGATGGGTCAGAGACTGTCAAGATAAACTACATTGAAGTTTGAGGTCATCTAGTTAGTAGATGTAATGGTACACATTAAATCATATATATTAATCTAATGGTATGCATAAAAGTCAATATGTCAAATAATGAATTCATTATTGATATGTGACAAATTCATGAAGCTTAGATAGAAAATCAATGGCAAGTGTATGATCATCTTGTTAGAAGATCAATGGAATGCATTAAAATAAATGAGTCAAATGTGCAAAAGGTACATGGGGCTGCCAAGTGCCACAATCATAAAATCTCAGAGCTTAGATCAATAGTGAACATTGCTAGATAAAGATCAAGATAATTCATAGAGATAAATGGAGTTTTTTTTTCATAGTTTCTAGGAATCATGAGATGAGGTTAAGATGATTGATGTTTAATGTTTGAATAGTGACTATTGGGAATTCAAATAATCAAATTTGTGAGGGAGAACCAATGCTTAGTATTTGAGATATATCTTTTGATCCAGGATGAATTTCTTGATGTAGTAAAAAGAAAAGTTATATAAAACATCAAGGTGCATCTAATGGATGTAGTTAGAAAGTCTAAATATTTTTACAATCAAATTTATTAAGCTCCAAAGTTAACTTTGTGTTTGAACATGTTCTATAAGTGACTCAAGAAGGGTATTTGAGTTTGTTCTGATGGTATTTTGATATTTCAAAGTGACTTAGCTATTGGAGAGTGTTTCAAAATCCTTAAGGATGATCTATATGAAATTTTTAGGTTTGAACAATCCATATTTAGTATGAAAAAATCCTCAAAAGTTGACTATGTGTTCATTCATGGTGTTTGTGTATATAAGGTCAAAGATTAATCTATTTGGATTTAGTAGATGTGTGTAATGATGACTATAATATTTTGATTATGTCAAAGGGGTCATGTGGAATGGACTCATACATTTAGAAGTGGTATTTTATTTCTAATTTTCTCATTGAAGTGTTAAAGGGGTGAATAGATCTCCATGATACCTATAAGAGATACTAAGGCATAATTGAAAAGTGTAGATACTTAAATGTGACCCATGGATGTTATGGCTGACCTATGTTGATGGTACTAAGCTATGTTAGATGCTTTAATAATTAAGCAAATTATTATATCTGACCAAGAAGTTGATATTCATGAAGGATATAAATTAGTGAAATCAGAGGTGATGGTTTCTAGACTTTATAGAAGAGGTGTGTGTGAGTTTTGTAGAGTGAAGGAAAGAAGAATGGGTGTGTGTCTAGTGGATAAGTTGTAGATCATTATAGGTTGATAACTATGTATATGACATGTAGGTCATATTTCTGATGTTAGAATAGTGTTATTAAAGGTTTGAAGATTGAGGATGAGTGAAGAGGTCTAGAGTGATCCAAAAGGATGTTTTGGATGCCTTGAGTGTGAACAAAGGATAGATGATGTCATGTAAACTTGGTAGTTGATTTTAGAGGTATATTAGAGTGTAGACTATGTTTATAACCATTTAGTCATGTTATTGAGGTTATAATAGAGTTGTTGCTGAGATGTGTAAAGTGATCCAAAAGTTGGTTTGGGATGTTTCTGAGTGTATGAAGAATTGAAGGGGGATGTGTTTTTACGGTGTTTCTATTACATTAGTAGGCAATTATTGATCATGAGATGTTTATATTATTGATGTGGGTTTTATGTACACCATAGTTAATGAGGTAACCTCTAACATGTTAGGATCTCGAAGGAGGAGAGCTCTACTCTGAGGCATGAGTTATAGATATGTGGTATGTTTCAACCTGTTGATGGAATAATAGTAAAGCATGCATGTTATTGATAAGGTTTTCTGGATGGAGGTGTGATTCTTAAAAGAATGTGGTCTCCTATGTGAGATGGATGGGTGCCTAGTTTATAATATAAGGTGGGTAGGTCTTTACAACAAACACAAAAATGAGGGTAAGGTAAGGTAAGGTAGAAAATAAATCTATGTTGTTCTTAAATAATCACTTTTATGGATGGCTTCTAGATAGACCTGTGTTTTATTAAAACTAGTTCTTGTTACTAGAAGTAAGTACACACGTGTAAATAGAAATACCTATGGAGTCTAAGGAACAAAGGTATATGAATTTCACTAGCCTCAGACAAAGGTTTCTTTATTTAGGGAATCTGTTGCATACCCTTTAATCTAAAGATTATGGCTTAAGCAAAGTGAATTATTAGAGGTAGCTTTAGCATACACTTAGAAAAATATACCAAGAAAAAACTAGTACACATTCTAGAAATAGGATTCAATTTTGAATTGGCTATTTTAATCAATAAATGAACCAATCTTAACAACTACTACACATATAGGATAAATATACTAATCAAAACAATCAAGAATCTATTCACAATGTTAGCACACACTTGAAGATTATTGAAATAGACACCCATAGAAATAAATACTAATTACACAAAATCAAAAAGAAAATACTCAAAATATTATGCTTGGTGACCAAAAATGGCTCACTTATCTATATTAAAAAATTTAATAACCCCTTTAATGTGGGTTATACAATAATATTTATACATCTCAGGGAGGGGTCACCTCATCCTCCAAGTTTTTGCATGATGTTTACATGAAGTTGTTAGAACATGTAGTTCTAATTGTAGTCTAAAACTAAATGTGAGATAAAAATAGAAATAATTGATTTTAAAAAATAATGAAATACTTGCATTTACAATAGAATAAGTTAATTTTATAGAGGAATCCAAAATAAGACGGTTATAAAATTGAGGCATATCCCAGGCTAGGGATACATTGGCTAGAGTGATGCATGGCTTTTAGTTAGATTAAAAGTTAAAGATGTCACTCTACTGATAAAACCCCCTTCTTCTTCATTTTATTATCTTTGTAAACTTTATTTGCTACCTCATGCTACTACCAAATGATGTCTAAGTTAAATAGTGAGGGTCGATGGAGTCTCTTTGTTTGTCCAAGGAGTCTTGAATGTTCATCTTTAGTAAGTTGAAACTTACTTCTAATGATCTCCACCTCTATTACCTTCCTTCTTACCCTACTTAACTCTAATTCAATACTCACCATCACCAAGCCTTGCATGCTTCCCTTGAAATTATCTGTCACCTCTTGAATAATGTTATCAAAATTTATTCTACTAATTAACTTACCCATAGAATCTCTTACTTTAAATAAATTCAAATCATTCAAAATTTCAAATAGTTAGACCTTGTTTGACTGGTAGTCTAAAATCATGGCTACAACCACCTTCAAACAATATTTAACCTCCTCATGTCTAATGAATACTATATTTAGGGCATTAGATGCCTCAAATTTAGTCATTAGATCAAGGTGACTATATAGTGAGTTACCTATATAAGCAACTAACATTTTCAGCCTTGTGTTATTCTAGGCTAAGGAAATATAGAGTTGATTAGCCTAGCTTGTATGAGGTACTATCTCAGCCTTCATAAATTCTATGGCCTCTAAGGAGTGGTAGCATTTTGAGGTAGCATCCCTTACCTCAGATTTTATACTTTCATGAACATGCATGGTACTTGATTTTTCTTTCAGTTGCTCAATTTATGTTCCTAGTTTATACACTTCCCCTTTTATCTCTTAACAAGCCAATTTTGTCCCTTCATGGATAGCTAATACTACATCCTTGTGTGATTGAGCCAAGTCTAAGATATTTTCCTCATACACATATTCTCCTAGCTTCTTATTCTACCTCTTTATGAGGGAGAACATTAGATATCTTTCTTCAAGGATGACACTAGATCCTTGGTCATGTTCAATATTACTCTTCTTAACCCTTTGTATGGAGATAGTGGGAGGATTGAACAAGGTAGTTATGAAAGGTAAGTTTGTTATATTGTAACTAGGTCTTTACAAATCTTGTTACCTTAATTTCATGGCCCAAGGTGGAATATTTTTAGGTGTATCAGAGGTTGTGACAACAACTTCCTATTTTGGCTCCCCCTTATCTTCTATCCTTTCTTTCTTCACTACCCTTGTCAATGCATCTAGTAGGGAAGGCCGTATAATCTTGGACCAATACACTTCCCAAATTTAAGGGAGTAGATGGGCTAACATAATGTGTGGTTTTGCCTTCCCCTGCTTATGCTAGTTATTGTGGTTTCCTTAGTATAAGTGGAAGTGGGGAGTGTTAGGGTGTGGCCAAAGTGTTTTGCACCTTCTTATATGCTTTCTTCTTCTTATGAAGTCTCACAACAACAATACTTGTAGGCATAAAAGGGATGGTTGTGGGAAAAGATGTAGTGGAGGTGGTGAGGGATCAATGGAAGGAGTGGATGAACTGGAGGGGACTTCTATAGAGGATATGGGTGCATCAATAATAGAAATTGAGGTTAAAGAAAAGGTAGGGAGGTCTGAGGTACCTTAAAGTTATATCTCAATAGGGGTACCTTGAAGATTGAGATCCTTTACTTCCTCCAATTTAGCCTCCTCATCCAAATCCTTTATCCAGTATTGATTGGTTGCTTCATCTCCTTGTGATTGCAAGCTAGGAGGTGTCATAGGTAAGCCTTAAGATACTTGTGTTTTTGGGTGGCTTAAGGGGGTCCTTTATTTCTTAACATAAATAAAAATATCCTTCCCTTGAGTAGGAGAATCATGAGTATAAAGGATTGTTGTTTTTGTAGTGGCTACCCCAATTGATGAAACATGAGACATATTGGGGGTAGTCATGGAAACCAAAGTGGTTTTAGTACCCTACCTATCCTCTTCATTAGATTTAAAAATAATGGGCTCTCCTTCAGCTCCTCCTCTTCTTACATTTGATTCCAGAAGCCCAAGCTCGTATTTGGCTATCTTCAGCTTCCATTGTAAGGAGGGTCCATGAGAAGAAGAAGTTCCTTGATCATAAGACTACCCACTCTAGAAGTCTAAATGTTTCTACCCCTTAAAAATGGATCTTCATTTATCCAATTCCTTGATGGAGATGCTAGGCTTTGATTGGATCATCCTTAAATGATCTTCCCATAAACCATCTTTTCCTATTCTAATGCTTCTTCATTATTTGCAAGATTTAAAAAGAGAAAATCATAATAGTATGGTTGGTAGAAATATGGGATGTTGTATCCATGAATGTGTTTTTAGATGTGTCCATGAATGTCCCAATATCTATATGGCATTATGGGGAAACCATATCAGTGTCACTTTGTTGCAACATCACCAAGATGCGTCCTCATGGTGTATGTTATCGTACTAATTATGATAAGACTCCCAAAGAAGAAATCCTTATTTTGTCTCACCAAGTCTTCCTCTATGTAGTTCCATAGCTATAAATTTATCTCCTATTATGCTAGCTTATTAGGGATATATTTGTGAAGACATAAGGGCACCACCTTATTTCCCCAAACCAATATGACTGTGATGTCTAGACATAGGAATTAATCACCCTTCCCAGTCAAGTTACTCAAAATGTTATTTCCAATATATGATATTGGGGAGCTAGAGATAGCTTACCATATTTGGGGATACACATCCTCACAAATTCTAACCATATGCCTCTAGTAGGCATATATGTTCATGAGTTGGTAATGGTCACATATTCTATTCTTAATACAATATATTGCTAGGGACCATGACTAACCTAAGTCTTTATAACATGTACCCATGACTACATTAACTAGATGTGACATCATATAGAAATATGCTACAGCGGTAAGAGGTATATCATTGTGAAAAATTTGTTCCCTTATCCTAAAACTATCTCCCCTAGGGCATAAACATCATCATGTGATATCATTATATACACCAAGGGTACCCAATCTAGATTTTAAAAATGAATGTTGGGCATACCATATAATATATTTAGTAGAGCCATACCTATGTGAATTCCCATTGTAAATTTATTGATAAAAAATGATTGACTTGGATTCTTGCCTTTCCATATCATGGTTTCATTAGGCCGTAGCCATGATTACAATGCTCCCTAGAGGCTCATTTCATTTTAAAACTACACCAAGGTGTGTTTATCAAAGTAGTCATCTAATATGGTGAGATATAAATACCTTTTAAAATATTCTCTAAAGATTCATGTGACTACTATATCACTATGAGAATGAAACAAATACGCATCTTATGATATCTTGCCTACAAAAAAGAAATCCCTAAGAAGGTCAATGGATGGCATGACCTTTGGTTTAACAATAGTGAAATGCAACCTTTGTCATTTATAAGTTATTAATTCTCTAAAAAATATATTTTTTATTATAATTATTTCATCATCCACTAAAAAATCATCCACTGAATCGAGAACATTCCAAAGCTATGAGTAATTTTGATAATTATTCTTAAATACCTCTATGTCGATTACAATGTCTTTAAACTATGTGGAATCCTTAATTGAGAACATATAGGGAGGATAATTTCCCCATGATGACCATGATAAGTATGTCATGGATATGTGTTCATGATTACTTTATTCAATATACTACCTGATATGTATACCTATATACCACCATAATTGACTTAGCTCTAGCTTACTTGTAGTCTACTATATGCTCTTTTGAAATAGAAACCAGGGCTCTTGTGTGGTGTTTGGAGACAAAGATAATTTTATCATAATATATATTGAGTGAAAACTATGAATCCAATGGCTGCATATCACCTATATAATATCCTACATTAAATACCAATTTGTATGACATAAATGTGTAATGTTTATTTGACCCTTTCAATTTTGTTAGCTTAGGTTATTGGGGATCTTTACTAATTTTAATAGGAAATATTTTCCATTAGTTTGGATAGAAGTGAGACATGGCTAAAAGTGAAGGTATTCAAATTAATATCAAGGGAAATGTGTTTGGGTCAATGCCAATGGACTATTTCTTTCAAGGAATTATTTTAAATAAAATGTCCATGACAATTTCTCCAAAAAAATGTATCATCATGGTGAGGGATCTAAAACACTAATTCAGAAGGGTTAATTTTCATTATTAAAGGACTTTTTTAATTTCCTTGTAGGGTAATTTTTATATGAAGGGTCCACTTCATAGGTAATTTTGGTTCGTGACACACAAGTCCTAAAGGGTCTACTGCAGAATCCCTGAAAGGTGCTTTTGATATCTCTAAGGGGCATTTTCATATGGTTAAGGGGGAAATTCAAAAAACCTAAAGGGTATGTGACTCTAAATTGGAGGGTAGAATTCTCTTAGGTACCATGTTTGAAGGAAATTAGGCTAAAGGTAAAATTTCTATCATAAAAGGTTTTGAAGGGTAAGTGGCCACACTGAAGGGCACTTTGGAATAAGTCCTTAGGGTATCTCTAGGGGTTGAGTGAAGGGTAGGTTTAGGAGTTCTAAAAGGGAAGTGTCCTTCAGAAGAATTTATTCAAAGATTTTGTATCAAATAAAAATTCCCAAAACAAAAGTTTTAAAGAAATGATTATAGGGTCTCCAAATGAAATTTCTAAAGGAATAGTCTGAAGGGTAATTCTAAATGTTCCAAAATTCCAAATGGTACTTTGAAAGAGACCCAAAAGGGTATGTTCCCTAGAATAAAGGAAAGGTCAAATATGTAAATGTTGAAGGGACAACTAGGAGGGTCCTGAAGGGTCCATGGGAAAGACTTTGAAGGATTAACTTAACAGAAATGAGTGTCTGAAGGGTTTACCTTGGAGAGGCAAAAAGGACTAGTTTGATTTATCAAAGGGTAATTTCATATGCTTAAGGGTCACTTAAGAAATACCAAAGGGTAGGTTACATAAAGTAGGAAGGATAGGTGCATTGGTTATGGAGGATGAAAATTATTTTGGATGAAATGTTATAAAGATTTTCCTAAGAAGGAAAAAATGGGGACAAAATATGAAAAGCGAAATGTTGAAGGTACTTCATTTCAGATGGTAGTCTAAAGGGTCTTCTTCATGAGACATTTGTCCATGACAAAGTCCTAAAGGATCTACTTCAAAAAGCCAAAAATGGAAAATCCAAGTCCATTAAGATATACAGTGTCAATGCTACCACACCAAAATCAAGACCATAATCAAAAGAGTGAATCCACATTTCCTATGGAAAGAGGGGATATTGGGTGCAACAAATGGTGACTCATAGGGGGAATACTCCTGAGTATTCAAGAAACTAGAACTTTGACTTGTAATCATGAATCAATCTTGAAGTATGCCACTAAATAATATTTAAATCAAAAACATGAAAGAGACTCCTAGGTATATGTACATGACATCCTTTCTTTCAAAATTCCTTGATCTACGTGTGTCAAAATGTGAGATTCATTTAAACCCTACTATGATGAGATTTTATAAGGTTTTGACATGGTTGTAGGTCTCATTCCAATATATATTATAGTTTATAAAAAATAAGGAAGGACTATGCATTACTCTTCTACCTTTCAGGCATCCATAGCCTTGATAGAGGTACCTGGGCTCGTTTTCTTCTCACTTCATTATTTCCCTTTACTTGATCATGATGTGTGGTACATTGACCTTATTTCATCACATGATACCCTTCTTAAATATTTTATTTTGATCCTTGAACTCATCATCATTTTTAAATATATATAGGAGAATAAATGGAACCCTAATGAGCTGGTAAAATTACAAAACAAATCATTACTTGGACATCCCCGCTAGCCAAATCTAGACCTAGAACTATAACTTCTAACAAGTTTTAGGTAATGAGTGCATTTGATCTAGTGAAATAAGAAAACTTTCTAAATTCACATAAAACACTCTTGAGAGCAACTTACACATGCATAGTAAAGGTATTCAACTATGAAATCATTCAAAATAATGCATGATTACTTATATTTTTCTTAATACCCAAAGAATATTAGGGATACATCCCAATTGTGAGCTAATCGGAAATGGCATAACTTTAATTCCCCTTTTTCATTGGTTTTTATTGTGGTTAGATTAGATTTTAAATTAGACTCAATAGAGTAAACACAATTCTAGTCATTTGAGAAAACACAAAACAACTAATCTAAGAAAACACTAAAATCTAATCTAAGAAACAAAATACTAAAAGCAAGAAAGACTAGTTTAGAATTCTAGGAATCTAATCTTGATCATCCTTAAATAGTAATATCCATAGATAGAATGACTTAATGTAATGCTTCAGAAACTATCTATTTACTAGATATGTTAGCTCATTGCCTTGAAGGTCTTTCAATTGAAATGCATTATCACCTATGATCTCTAAAATCTGATAAGGTCCAATCCATAACAAGCAAACTTGGCATGTTACCCTTTATTTTCATGAGATTTATCCCATAATAACATGAAGTTTAAAATACTAAATGCTTTAACTTTCACTCTTTTATCAAACCATTATTTGACCAAGTCCTAATGTTTTTTGAATGATTGTAATGCCTCATTCTTGGAATCTTCCATCTCAATTATATCTAATAGTCTTGACTCATCATTAACACTAGGATCCATGTACTCTTGAATGAACTGATAAGTTGGAAACTTTAATGTGATAGGTAAGACAGGCCTACATCAATACACCAACATGTAAGGTGAGGCATCAAGAGCTTGCTTATGCCTTGACTAGTTTACCCAATGAGCATACTTTAATAAATTGTGCCATTCTCTAGGCTTGTCTCCTACAAATTTCTTGATTACATCAATTAGATTTTTATTCATTGACTCTACCAACCCATTTCCTTGAGGGTAATGATTTAAAACTAACTTGATGATGATTTTATTGTCATGTGCCCACTCAATAAACTCTTTTGGTATGAAATCAAGTCCATTTTCACATAGCAAAGTAATGGGTGTGAAAAACCAAGTTGTTATATGTTCTTTTAAAAAATGAGTTACATCCTTTGCTCTATAATGTCTCATAACAATAGCTTCAGTCCTTCTAGTACAATAGTCTATTTCCATGAGTACAAATTTATGGCCAGCTAAAGAATTTTGGTTTATCACACCAATGAAGTCTAAACCCCATTAGGCAAATGGACTTCCTTTAACAACTAGTTGTAGTAGCATGGTTGGGTGTAATTCTCTTTTATCTAGGATTTAACATTCATGGTAGGTTATAATGTCTGTGTGAGCATCTTTGAAAATTGTTGACTACTAATATCCCAACCTTAGGATATTATGAGTTGTAGTCTTCCTTAAAGGATGGACACTGTATATCTTTTGATGCAAATTCTCTATGATATTTGTAGCTTCTTCTATAGAGATACATTTAAGATAGATTCTTTCATAATTTATTCTATACAAGACTCCCTTTTTAATCATGTATTGAGTAGTATTGAGTCTCAAAACTCTTTTTCTTTATCTATTATAATAGGGAACATGTTTCTATTAGTAAGTACTGAATTATATTTGTATACCATTCACCTTTATATGCCTAGGCTTGACATACCACTTCAATGGTGATACAGGGATCTAGATTAGTTATGAGTTAAATAATGCCTTAGTATCTAATAATATTTGTAGGCTAAATCTCTACGTCAAACTCTTATATATTTGCCATCCATATGCCTCTATGCTCTCTCAGATCATTCTATGATAGGGTGAGAATGATAGTAGGATTATGTAAAATAGCAATGGTTTTATTCCTTAAGACATAATGTAGAAAAAATTGACTACTTTGACATGGGTAAAGATATGTTTGTCAATCATAGAATATTGAAGCTTAACATCTTTCAAATTAGCGATCATAAAAGTGATAGGATGTTCTATCTCATTCTTCTTATGAGTGATAACTACAATAATCATATGTTCTAAAGTGAAGGAGTATAGATAGAAATCCTTTGTAAAGCTAGGACTAATTAAGACTGGAGCCTATGATAAATCTTCTTTAGTATCTTGAAAAGAATTTTTGGCCACAGATGTCCACTCTATCTTAGCATCTTTCTTAAGCATGGCATTTAAGGGATTGAAAATTTTTTTAATCCTAAAAAGAATTTCCTTACAAAGTTTATTTTCTAAAAAAATGATTTTAGTTCCTTTTTACTATTGGGTGACTAAATCTTTGAAAACACCTAAACCCTATCTAGATAAATAGTAATTCCTTCCTTTTTGATGATGTGTCCTAATAGCTTACCTTTAGTAATGTTGAATATAATATTCTTTAGGTTTAATGAAACACCAAATTTTTGGCACTACTCAAATATGGACTATAAGTGACTTATATGATCTCGTTAATTCTTTAAAAGTACTATCAAATCATCCATGCTAATAATTATGCACTTCCCTATTAATCCTTTCAAGGCATGGTCCATGGTGCATTATAAGGTAGCTCCTACATTGATTAGATTAAATGACATCGTTTTATATGCATAAGTCTACCTTTTTATGGTAAACTATGTCTTCATTCTATCTTTTACTTGTAATAGCACTTGATTGTAACCTGAAAACCCATCTAAGAATAAAATCATTTTGGAGCCAATCATAATTTTTATTACCTCATATAATGATGATAGTGGGTAATTGTCCTTTTAAGAGGCTTTGTTTAGATTTTTGAAGTCAACACATAATCAAATTTCACCATTATTCTTCCTTATTGGGACCAAATTAGCCACCCAAGTAGAGTTCCATATGGGGAAAATGATTTTGGCATTTAGAAATTTCTCCACCTCTTTCTAAATAAGAGGTTCTAGAATTAGATTTACCAATATTTTTGTCTATCTAAATGTTTTATGATCCTACTTTAGAGGAATGGTGTGAGTGATGACCTCTAGTCTATATAATTTGAAGTCCTAATATATCTAGCTAATGACATCTTCATTTGATAAATCATTTTTTTCATTTTTTTCCTTTCCCTAGGAGTACAACTAAGGAAAATTTTAATGTAACATGGATTATTCTCATCTTTGAGATTCTCTTTCCTAAAATCTAATTCATTGACTTTGGGCTACCTGAGTTGTTATGCATAGGGATCCAAGTCAAATAACCTTGCCAAGGAGACTAAACCCACTAGTATCTTATTTTATTTGAGTTAAAGGATACCTTCCTTGATTGTATCTTCTTGATAGAAGTGATTGGTATCCTTGTCATCAATGATTTGAGACTTAAAATCCCTAAAGTTTGTTAGGAACTTGATGATATGTTGGTCATCATCAAAGACCTAAAAGTTCTTGATAGTATTTAAAATAGAGGGGCAAGGGATAAGTTCAATAGAAAACCTATTCACCTTAGATTCTTGTAATGGTTCTAGATTAGTAGTGGTGGTATCCAATGCATTAGTAGCTTGATTTTATTCTATTGGGAGTGTTACTATATTGAGAGCTTCAAATATTTTGATTAGATCCCACGCTCAATGTTTATACTACTTTAAGTAAGATAATGTGCACTGGTATTTGTTCCTTATCTGATGAACTACCAGCTCAGAGTTTCCAAACACTTATATTTGTTTTACTTTGTTCCTCAATTTGAACTATAATCCAAAGATTAGAGATTTTTACTCAGTTTTATTATTAATATAGGGAAACTGTAATCTATAGGCAATCAAGAATTTTTTTTCCTTGAGGATTAATTAAGTCAATTCCCATGCTTGATCCTTATTTGGACTTAACTACTTCAAAATGCACCATTTATAGCTAGTTTGATACTTCAATCTCTATGTTTTACAATGAACTATCCATGTTAAAACTATATATGCCTAATGAGGGAGAATCATATTTTACTTCTTTGTTCTTGACATTATATTTAGTGATGGAATACTTCATTCTGGGTTCCCTATAAATTTGGATCTAATTTTCAACTCATCTCCATGATAACCAAATGTGTGAAATTGTTTTGGAAAGGTATCCATTAAGTATTTTGGACAAGTTTCTACTCAGTAATAATCCATAGCCTTCTAATATGTCCACTACCAGGATATTGATATTCATCTAGACTCTTGGCTCTGGAGCTACTTGAATATGTACATTGTTTCATTCTTCCACTATTGTCACTACTATATTATCTAGCTGAGAAACTGATCTCTTTAAATGATTAGGAGTAATCCTAATCCTTTTACATATAGAGGTAGGTATAACAATAGTAGATGCCCCAAAATCAACCAAACAATTATGGATGTTTTTATCAAATGCTCTGATGGTCATTAAAAAGGGTGGTACCTCAGAGTTTATCTTGTAGATGACATTGGTATTAACTAATTTTGCTTCTTTATATTTATTTTTAGCTACCTTAGTCTTCTCCATAGGAGTCTTTATAGTGATGGATCTCCATTGTAACTTCTTCTACTCTATGATGTGCGCCAACTCGTGAAGCATGATATACACCTTTATTTTCTTCATATCTTACATGATGTTGTATCCTCTTGATTTGATTGATTCATCCTTGTTTGGAAATGAATCACTCCCATTTGGATGGGGGATTGTTATCTACCTTTGGCTTAAGTAGAACTGATGTGGTATCTAGAGGAGATGAAGTGGTAAAAGGCTACTTGTTCCTTAAGTTATATGCCCCCTCTGAAACTACTAGAAAGCATGAACTTCTTATAAATTATCCTCCAGTTTATTATCATCCTCTCTAAGAAAGGGAAATTTATGAGTTTCAAAGAATATGACTGTGCTATCTAAACTTGGTTCTTGATGTAATTATGGTGGATTGTTCATTTGATCCTATCTAGTTACGTCCCTTTGGAAGATTTTGAATGTTTTATAGAACTCAACATGGTCTAACTCACCATACTAGGGAATGTTATCTATTTTACACCAGTTTGGGAGAGTAGTCTTAGTAATGTTGATTTCTAGAAGTTTTCCTGATCATTCTATATTATTTTTAGGCTTGTGGAATGGCCTATTATATCTTAGGAACCCAATACTTGGGTTGTCCATTTGAGTGATGGTGTTTCCAAAATTTCATTGCATGTTTAGAAAATCATTAATCAATTTTTGAACCATCTTCTAGATATAATATAGTTTAGATTTAATGGAGTCTGTACCTTGTAAAACATCCATAGTAAATGTAGTTTCTTGTTAGTTTTGTAGGTAACTTTTTTTATCAGGTCATTATTTAAGTACCCAAAACTTAGATACATCATCTATGCCAGTGGGGATAGTGTATATGACTAATTTTGATTGTAAACTAGAACATTTTCCTTTACATGTGGTAGCAGATTAAACATTGGGATTCTAGTACTGAGGTTGGGGACTCTTGATGTTTTATTATTGAGTTTTCTATCAATACTGATGGCTGCTATAAATTCCAATACCAAGGTATTAGCAATAGGTGCCCTCCTCAATAATATGGTGGTGATGAGGTCCAAAGTGTTTTTTTACATCTCTAGTTCCAGTGTTATTTTTGGTTTATACCCTAGGGTTAACCAATTATACATCTTCTACCATCTTACATTGAAAGAATGGATGGGTTTTTTGGGTTCTCTCTTCATACTAGTGAAGTGTTGATACACTAGTCTGAGATTAGTTACTTGCCCAAACTATACAAGAAAAGCCATCTAAAAATCTCCCTAATTAGTGATAGATTTATAATTTAGATTCAAATACAATCATAAGAAACATCCATTAAATTAAAGGGAAAAAATCAACATGCAACATCTTCATCAATTACTTTCATTAACCTTAAAGTGGCTTTAACAAATTTAATATGCTCTTTTATAGTCCTAGGTCCTAAGGGAGAAAAGGATGGACAATACTTTTCATGTTTTCAGGGTAAATCATTTACATCCCTAGGGAAAACAATGGTAGGTCTAACTAACTAGGGCTATTGTTAATCCATCAGTTGATTAGTAAACATAGGGTTCTTTACAAGTGAAAAGTGCGTTAGTGGACGTGGATTGTTTTGAGCTAGAGTTATTGGCATAATCCTAGTTTTCCCATGGCTTACTAAAGGTGATATTAATAATCCAACATAAGAACTAAATTTGGTTACTCTCCTAGGTGAATCTAGTGTGACTCTATGCAAGCACTTACCTTTATTATTGGGAGGAAACTCAAGTCCCTCCTAACACCAACTAATTGTTGATGTGGGATTTATGCACATCATAGTTGATGAGGTAACCTCTAACATTTTAGGATCTTGATGGAGGAAATATCCACTCTAGGGTATGAGTTTTAGGTATGTGGTATGTTTCATCTTATTGATGGAATAATAGTAAAGTATGCAGGTTGTTGATAACTTTTTTTGGATAGAGGTGTGACTCGTACAAGAATATGGTCTCCTAGGTGAGTTGTATGGGTTGTTGGTTTCTAATATATGGTGGGTAGGTCTCTACAACAAACAAAAAAATGAGGGTAAGGTAAGGTAGAAATTAAATCTTGGTGGTTCTTAAACAATCACTTTTGTGGATGGCTTCTAGATAGACCTATGTTTTCTTAAAACTAGTACATGTTGCTAGCAGCAAGTGCACATGGGCAAATAAACATGGATATGGAGTCTAAGAAATAAAGGTATATGAATTTCACTACCATCAGACAAAGGTTTTTCCATTTAGAGTAGCTATTACACAACCTTTAATCTAGATATTATGGATTGGGCAAAGTGAATTATCAGATGTAGCTTTAGCATGCACTTAGAAAACTATACCAAGAAAATACCAATACACATTCCAAAAATAGGATTCAATTTTGAATTGGTTATTTTAGTCAATATATTCAAAAATATTTAATAACTACTACACATATAGGACCAATATACTAATCAAAACAATCAAGAATCTATTTGCAATGTTAGCACACTTGAATATTATTGAAACAAAAACCCATAGAAATAAATACTAACTACATAGAATCAAAAGGAAAATACTCAAAATACTATGCTTGATGACCAAAAATGGCTCATTTATCTATATTCCAAAATTTTATCATCCCTTTAATGTGGATGATATAATAATATATATAGATCTTGGGGAGGGGTCACCTCTTCCTCCAAGTGTTTGCATGATGTTTGCATGAATCATTTAGAATATGTAGTCCTAACTATAGTCTAAAACCAAATGGGAGCTAAAACTATAAATACGTGAATAAACAAAAGAATGAAATACATGCATATACAAAATAATAAGTCAATTTTATAGAGGAATCCAAAACAAGAAATGTTACAAAACTAAGGTGTATCCTAGGTTAGGGCTATGTTGGCTAGAGGGTTGTATAGATTTTAGTTGGAGTAGAAGCTAAAGATGTGGCTATAATAATATAAACCCACTTTTTCTTCACTTTATTATCCTTTTAAACTTTGTTCTCTACCTCATGTTGCCACTGAATGATGTCTAAGTTAAGTAGTGAGGGTTGGTGGAGTCTCTTTTTTTGTCCAAGGTGTCTTGCATGTTCATCTTTAGTAAGTTGAAACTTACTTATAAACATCTCCACCTCTATTACCTTACATATTACCCTACTTAACTCTACTTAAATACTCTTCACTACCAATCCTTGAATGTTTCCCTTGAAATTATATGTCACCTCCTATATAATGTTATCAAAATTACTTCTACTAATTAACTTGCCTATAGAATCTCTTACTTTAAATAGCTTGAAACCATTCAAAATTTGAAGGAGTTGGGCCTCATGTGCCTGGTAGTCTAAAATCATCATTTTAACCACCTTCAACCACTCCTTGACCTCTTCATGTCTTATGACTACTAGATTTAGAGCATTAGATGCCTCAAAAGTACTCATTAGATTAAGGTGGTTGTATAGTGAGTTACTTGTATAGGAAACTAACATTTTTAACCTTGTGTTATCTTAGGCTAGGGAGATGTAGAGTTGATTGTCCAACCTTGTATGAAGTCCCATATTATAATTCATGAATTTTATGTCCTCCTTAGAGTGGTATAATTTTGAGGTAACATCACTTATCTCAACTTCTATACTTACAAGAACATGCATGATACTTGACTATTCTTTTAGTTGCTCAATTTGTGCTTGTAGTTCCTTCACTACCTCTTCTAGCTCCTAATGAGATAATTTTGTCCCTTCATGGATAGATACTAATGCATCCTTGTGTGCTTGATATAGGTTTAAGATATTTTCCTCATACATAGATTCTCCTAGCTACTTATTTTGCCTCTTTATGAGGGAGAACACTGTCTATCATTCTTCAAGGCTAACACTGGCTCCTTGGTCATGTTCAAACTTCCATTTCTTAACCCTTTAGATGGAGCTAGTGGGAGGATAAAAAAAGGTATTTATAGAAGGTAACTCAGTTATCTTGTAACTGGGCCTTTGTGAAGCTTGTTGTCTTAATTCCATAGCCTAGGGTGGGATATTGCTAGGTGTATCAAATGTTGTGACAACAAATTCCTATTCTATCCCCACTTCTCTTTTATCCTTTTCTTCTTGTCTTGGACCAATCCACTCCTCCAATTTTAGGGAGTTGATATACTACCACAATGTGTGGCTTTACCTTCCTTTCACTGCTTGTGATAGTTATAATGGTTTCCTCAATAAAAGTGGAAGTGGGGAGTGGAAGGGATAGTTGTGTGGATTGAATGTGTAACTAGGGTGTGACCAAAGATGTCTACACCTTCTTGGATGCTTTATTCTTCTTGTGATGTCTCACAACAATAATACCAATAGGCACAAAAGGTATGGTTATGGGAAAAGATGTAGTAGAGGTGGTGGAGGGACCAATGGAAGGAGTGGATGAGATGAAAGGGACTTCTATAGAGAATATGAGTGCATCAAAAATATAAATTGAGATTAAATAAAAGGCATGGAGGGTTAAGTTACCTTGAATTTATAGCTTAATTAGGGTACCCTAAAGATTAATACCCTTTACTTCCTCTAATTCAACTTCCTCATCTAAATCCTTTATCCAATCTTGAATGGTTGCTTCATCTCCTTATGATTACAAGTTTGTAGGTGGCATAGGCAAGCCTATGGATACTTGTGTTGTTTAGTTTCCTACCAAGGTCCTTGCATTCCTAGCATAAACCAAGGGAGCCTTCTCTCAAGTAGGAGAGTCATGGGAAGAAGGGACTATTACTTGTGTAATGGCTACCCTAGTTGATGAAACATGATAAATACTAAGGGTAGTCATGGAAACTAGAGTGATATCAACACCCTACCTATCCTCCTCATCTATGTCCAAAATAATGGGATCTCCTTTGGCTCCTCCTCTTCTTATACTTGATTCTAAAATCCTAGGCTCTTTCTTGACTATCTTTAGCTTCAATTATAAGGGGGGTACTTGAGAAGAAGAAGTCCCTTGCTCATAATATTTCCTACTCCAGAAGTCTAAATGTTTCCACCCCTTAAAAATGGCTCTTCATTTGTCCAATTATTTTATGGAGATTTTATATTTTTCTTTGATCATCCTTAAATGATCTTCTTATAAACCAGATATCTTTACCCACTCTAATACATCCTCATCATTTGAAAGATTTTAAAAAAGAAAATCATAACAATATGGCTAATGAAATAGGGGATGTTGTATCCATGAATATGCTATTGTATGCACTCATGGGTGTCCCAATATTTGCATGGAATTATGGGGAAACCATATCAATTATGCTTTGTTTTAACATCACTAAGATGATTCCTCATGGTGTATGTTATCCTGTCAATGGTCATAAGACTCCCAAAGAAGAAAGCCATATTTTATCTCACCAAGTCTTCCTCTATGTTGATCCATAGTTAGAAAGATATCTCTTGCTCTATGATTTAAGGGGAATTTTTAAATTCATGAAGGGTATGTGCTTCTAACTTGGAGGGTAGAATTTTCTTAGGTACCATGTTTGGAAGAAATTGGGATAAAGGTAAAAGTTTTGAGAGGGTAAGTGGCCACATAGAAGGGTAATTTGGGATAAGTACAAAGGACATGTCAAGGGAATGTGTGAAGGGAAGGTTTAGGAGTTTTGAAAGGGGAGTGTCCTTTGGAAGAATTTCTTCAGAGATTTTGCATCAGATAAAATTGCCCAAAATAAAAGTTTTGAAGAAATGATTAGAGGGGCCCAAAATGGAAGCTATGAAGGAATAGTCTAAAGCGTAATTATAAATGTTTTGAAATGCCAAATGGTACTCTTGAAGAGAGCAAAGTGTATGTGTTGTAAAATAAAATAAAGGTAAAATATGGAAAGGCCAAAGGGCTAGTTAGGAGGGTCCTAAAGGGTATGTGGGAAAGACTTTGAAAGATCAACTTCATGGTAATGAGTGTCTAAAGGGTTTACATCATAGAGGCTAAAAGGATTGGTTTGATTTATTGAAGGGTAATATCATATGCTTAAGGGTCACTTCAAAAAATATTGAAGGCTAGGTTACATAAAGAAGGAAGGATAGGTGCATTAGGAATGAAGGGTGAAAATTATTTTGGATGAAATGTCTAAAGGATTTGGCTAAGAAGGACAAAGTGGGGACAAACTCTAAAAGGCAAAATGTTAAAGGTACTTCATTTTTGACAACATTCTGAGGGGTCTACTTTGTGAGACACTTGTCCATGACAAAGTCTCAAAAGATGTACTTCAAAAATTGAAAAAAAGGTAAATCCAAGTCCACAAAGATATATAGTGTCAATGCTACCACACCAAAATGAGTTCCATAATCAAAAGGGTGGGTCCCCATTTATTATATAAATAGGGCACATTAGGTTTAGCACATATCATAGGTGTTGGGAGGGTGCTCCACATCTAGGTCAAAAGGACTTGACCATCCTTAGGGGTAGGTGCTCCTTGTGAAATAGGTGTTTCACTAAATGCAGGTCATAATAACTTGACCATCCTAGGGGTATGTGCTCTTTGTGAAGCAAGTATTTCACTAAATTTTGGTTATAAGGACTTGACTATCTTAGGGGTAGGTGCTTTGTGTGAACTAGGCATTTCACTAAATTTTGGTTAGAAGGACTTGACCATCCTAGGGGTAGGTACTCTTTATAGAACATGTCTTTTACTGAAGTCTCATGTTTGAATAATTATTATAAGACACATAATCCATGTGTTTTTATTATTGAGAGTGGGTTTTATTCCCCAAGAGAGTTTCCCACATAGATATTGTGTTGTGTGTGTAATCTTGCATTATATATTTATTCATTGTTATAAACATCTTAAATGCTTCATGAATGGTTGTATTGAATGCTTAAGTGTTTAAAGGGTTTGGAAATTGAATTGGATTATTTTAGAGCATTGATTTACCCCCCTCCCCTCTCAGTGGTTTATACCTTTAACATTTTGTATCAAATCAAGTCCTTTGGTAAAGGCTTGATAACTTAAAGGAGATCCAAGGTACAATATGGGTAGCCATCAAATCCAAGAAGGTTTCTCCACTAAGAAAGCACTGATGTCCAATTGATCTAATTATGCTTTTTTTAGTGTGAGGATGAGGACATACAACATATCCCTAGGTTTTAACACTTGGCAATTTGTTGTGGATGGTTATTATGAACCTACTATTCCTCCATCCAGTGATGTAGATAGGAAGTTGCTTGATAATAATTCTAAGGTAATGAATGTTAGTAGTTGTGGTATTTAAAATATTGAATACACCAAGGTAATCCATTACATATCTACCAAATAAATGTGTGATAAATTGATGACTATTTATTAAGGAGATTCAAAGGTTAATTTTGCAAAATTGTAGACTCACTGCAGATAATTTAAGAGTCTTAATATGAAGGAAGATTTTATGACATCCTTTATACAAAGAGTTGATGAGATTGTGAACATCATCAAAGATCTTGGAGAGAAGATTGAAGAAGATACTATAGTTTAAAAGGTATAAAGGTCTCTCTCTGTCAAGTTTTTTATAATAAAGTCTTGATCTTACTTAGTTAAAGATGGATGAATTTCATGGCATCCTTATTTCCTATGAAATGAGAGTGAATGATGATATACCACCAAAAATAGAAGAAAAATTCAAGATAGAAATGAAGCTAAAGAATAAGTTCCAAGTTAATAAAATCAAGGAGGATTACATATCTAATATTGACGAAGATTAACTAATTACTTTTTTACAAGGAAATTGAAAATAAGATCAGGCAAGTATAAGGGTAAACTACCCTTTAAATACTTAAATTATGGAGAGGTAAGAAATTTTACTAATAAGTATCCTCATAATAATAATAATAATGATGAAGATTAAGAGCATGGTGATGTCCAAGATGAAGACAAACATACATACAAGTCTGATAAAAGGAATAAATGATTTAGAAAGTATGACAACAAGAATAATTACTTCAAAGACAAGAAGATTTTTTACACCAAAGAAGATTTCAGCTCAATAGATGAGAGTGAAGATAGTGACTTAGAGTATGATCATTAAGATGATAGTCCTATTTAATATGAATACCTATTCATGGATAAGGAAGGAAGTTGACTTATAGTATGATCATGAAGATGATGGTCTTGTTGAAGATGAAGACCTCTTCATGGTTTAAGAAGGAAGTTAGTCATATCAAAAGGAGTTTACATGGAGTGATTCAGATGATGATAAAGATGAGGTGGACTATGAGATTGAATTGATGAATTCTCCTAAAGAAATAAATATTAAGAAGAAGATTAACAATAAGATGAAGTCTCAAATCAAGGACTATGAGGATCAAGTCAATGTGTATGAAGCAAGAATGAATGAAGACACCAAGGAGCATGAAGGTACAATCATTTTTATTAATTCTAAGTTGAAATATGTGTTTAAAGGTCCAATAACCAAAGAATAAGAATGTTTAAGATATATTTTTTATATTGTGTCTTTGAAAAATGAGTTAGAGAAGTCTTCAAGCAATGTGAAATCATTTGTCAAGTTTGATAAAATTTCAAATGATCTGGATAATCTTATAAAGATTCAATAGTCTACTAGTGACTAATCTAGATTGGGTTTCAATGAAGAACCCAAAATTCCTTCTCAATTTGACATTAAGGTCAATGAGAACAAGGTGGTTCAGCCCTTGAAGGTCACCAAGTATTCAAGAAATTATTGTACAAGTATATTGAAGATAAATTAGATTAGATAACCAAATGCCTTGAGGTATACAAGTTTCAGTGGTTAGTATTACACATGTAATAAATTTTGTCATAAGGTTAGAGAGTGTAGAAGACCTATTAAAAATGAGTTTGCATGGAACTATGATGGGGTTAATTAGTCATAATGTGTGAACAAAGTAAATTTCTTCAACTATTTTGATGAGGGATATTTTTCTAATCACTATCCAAATAAGGTAAGGGAAGGTGAGTCTTCTTAAAAGGAGTAGCTTTTTTCAATTGTGAAAAATAGGACATATTACAAGATATTTTTATAATGAGGAAAGGTAGGATAAGCCTCTTGCAAAAGGTATAGTCTGATTCAATTGTCAAAAGAGAGGTCACATTGTTAGACTATGCAAGCAAAGGCTTATAAAAAATAATATGTTTAACCATGCTCCTAGATTATAAGAAATAAGGCAAGTTAACTTATAGAAACCAAAGGTTGTAAGTGTGAGTCATGATGAGTCTACAGGTCAAATAATCTATTTGTTATGGTGGAGAATGCTATAAAATTTGAAGAGTGCCAAGGGATTTCATTGTTCACTCATGTTGTGAATGAAGTGACCAAGCTCAAGAAGGAGACCAAGGTACTGGTTGAGGCTAGTTTTGAGGTTTCTATAGATTCAAGTGAATATCCTAATGTTGTTGAGAAAGTCTCATGCAAAGAACATAAGTTGTCAATACCTAAGGATGAGGTTCCAAAATGCAAGGAATATTATTCAACTAAAAGGGTATGTCATGAATCTATGTTATTCCCATGTGTTCTTAATATAGTCTTAAAAGAGAAGGATGATTTTGTAATGGATGATCAAGTTGTTTCTTTTAACCCTAAGAAGAAGAACTATTAGTATTAGATGACCATTGAGGAGAAGGAATATGAGGAGTTGTGGGAAAATCCTAGTTTCACATTATTCTAAGGAACCATATGAAGTAGGGTGTCTCTTCCTATGTTTCTTAGGATACATGTTTCTTATGGAGAAGCAAGTAAGTGTGCTCAATGTGTATTCAGGGACTTTGGTCCTAAACATAGAGTAGTCTATAGGGTTAGATTAAAGTTTTCCTAGTGGTAAAGGATGATTTAAGAGTTTGCATAGATAGGTCTATTGACCTTATTATAGTGTGATCTAGGTGGTTTTGTGGTCTAAAGATATGTTGAAGTCAAATTGGAGATTTTTGAGTGTTCTCAGTTTTCTCATTTTTGGCTTAAGGACAAATAAGCCTAAAATGGGTTATAAGATGTATGGGATCCCAAAATTATGGAGGCTCAAATTTTAGTCTATAAGTTTGTGATGGTTATCTTTAGGTGTGAAAGAATATTCAGAGGTTGGAGTTGACCAGAAGGAGGTTTGTTGACCCTGTTTGTTTTAAGATTCTAGAGTTTTAGGCTATGCTAGAAAAGTGGTTTACCTTATGAATTGAGGTTTGAGGATTATTAATATTTTTAATGGGATAAATGGGTTATCAAATCAAGATTCATAGAGATTTTAAGGTTTGTGTTTTTTCAAATTATTCATGATTTTGTCAAGGTGGATGCCTATTTGGCTAGTTAGCTTGTGAAAGAATTATGTTACAGAGGATGAGCTAGGTGATGAAAATTTTTGTGCTCAAGGGGGCATATGATAGTACTTCATATATGAAGTTTTAGGTTTTTAAATTATTTCTAATAATTTTTCTTCTCTCTACAAGTTCTAGGTAGGGCTACAAGGAGTCTAAACATTCCTAGTGTGAAGATTTGATATTTTTGATTAGTTTCTCCAAAAAAAATCAAGGAATGAGTGTTTCAAGGTGATTTATTAGGTTAGTTTATAGCATGTTTCTTATTTAGTGAGTGGCATGCAGTTTTGTTAGTGGTCCTTGAGGTGGCTTGAGAGAGAAGGCTAGTAAGCCTATGTGGTGGTTCTTCATGGTGTGTGGATATCTAAGGATGATCAAGAGGTGAAATGGATTAGATATCTTAGGGGGAGTCCCTCTTAGATTTTTCTTAGTGAATTCCATCAGATTTTAGTGATTTTATGTGTTTTTTATTCATAGGTTGTAATTCTTGGTTGAAGAGAGTGTTGGCATGTAGCAAGAGGAAGTTTTCAAGGCAAGACGAGGTAGGCTCAAGGTAATGGAGAGTTTGTATTATATTTATAAGGTGGTTTTATCTTATTTTTGGTCCTTTCAGGTCCTTAAGATTAATTTTTTCCCACTTTATAATTGTGTCAAAGGGGAGAAGGTTTTTATTGTGAGAGTGCTTGAAGAGAGAGAAGGAAGGTGAGTTGTATGATGGGTGTTGACATTAATGGTAAAGGGGTATACTTTTTGAGATTTGTCAGTGATGTCATGGAGGTGTCTAGGTGAGTATATGAAGTGTATTGATAGTCTAAGTGTCAATTAAAAAGTGTGTATTGTGGTTGTCCTAATATGCTCAAAGTAGGCATGGTTGATCTTTAGTTTTGTAATGATTAGGGATGGGTCTAAAGTATTGAGTATGTGTGAGGGGTCTTATCAAAGGTAAAGGATAATTTGAGAGCTTATAGAAGTGAATGGTATTTATTTATTTCTTAATTATGTTCATCTTGGCATAATTATTTTTGTGATAGAAAAATTTGAGTAGGCAGTTTGATGATGTCACCATTTCCATGTATGGATGTGTCAGGGGGAGATGATCATATGGGTATGATCACATTAGTCCAAAGTTACTATGGTTTAAATTTAAGGTAATGAGGTTAATTGTAGATAAAGATATGTGGGTGAAAATTTGGCCTCTCAAACATAAGTTAACTAAGTTTTTATAGTTAGCTAAACCATCACTACATGTCATGCAGACATGTGTTATTTAGAAATTTTGTGCTTTTATTGTAGGTAATTATAAAGTTAACAAATTTTTTCATGGTAATGTTTTATATAGTGCCAAGAATGTACATTGATTATTTGGAGTCTTGAAGTCTTTTCTAGCTCAAGATATAAATCTTCAAATTTGTACTTATAGACTGTGATGGGCCAAAGACCGTTAAGATAAACTATGTTGAAATCTAAGGTCATCTAGTCAGTAGATATAATGGTGTATGATAAATTAAATATCTTGAGCCAAAAGTGCATGTAAAATTCAATATGTTAAAGAATGAATGCACTAGTGACATGTGTCACATTCACAAAGCTTGGATAGAAGATCAATGATGAGTGTATGATCATGTAGTTAGAAGATCAATGACACACATTAGAGTCAATGAGTCAAATACATAGAAGGCATGCGGGTCTACCAAGTGGAAAAATTGTAAAATATCAAAGTTTATATTAATGATGATCATTGCTAGATAAATATTAAGCTAATCTATAGAGATTGATGAATCATATTTGTCCATAGTTTCCAAGAAGCACAAGATGAGGTTAAGATGCTTAATGTTTAACGTCTAAACAATGAACTTTGGAATTCAAATATTCAAATTTCTGAGGGAGAACCAATGCTTAGTATTTGAGATATATATTTTAATCCAAGATGAAATTATTAATGTACTAAAAATCAAAGTTGTAAAGTACTTCAAGGCACATCTAGTGAATCTAGTTAGAAGGTTTAAATGTTTGTAAAATCAAAGTTATTAAGCTCCAAATTTGAATATGTGTTTGACCATGTTATGTAAGTGACTCAAGAAGGATATTTGAGTTTTTTATGATGGTATGTGGACGTTTCAAGGTGACTTATCTATTGGAGAGTGTTATAGACTCCTTAGGGATCATCTATATGGATTTTGGAGGTTTGACCAATCCATATTCAATATGAACAAATGTTTAAAAGTTGACTATGTGTTCATTCATGGTGTTTTTGTTAATAAGGTCAAAGATTAATATATTTAGCTTTAGAAGATGTGTGTAATGATGAATGTAATATTTTGAGGATGTCCAAAGGGTCATGTGTAGTGGACCTATGCATTTAGAAGTGGTCCTATGTTTCAAATTTGTGCATTGAAGTGCTAAAGGGGTGAATAGGTCTCTATGAGACTTATAAAGGATACTAAGACCTAATTGAAAAGTGTAAGTACTTCAATGTGACCCATTAATGCTATGACCAACCTCTGTGGATAGTATTGAGCTATTTTTGATGCCTTAAGGGTTAAGGAAAGTATTATGGCTGGCCAAGAAGTTCATATTCACAAAGGATCTATACATTGTGAAATCAAAGGTGATGGTTTCTAGACTTTATATAAGAGGTGTGTGTGAGTGTTGTAGAGTGAAAGAAAGAACAAAGGGTGTGTACTCAATGGATGGTTTATATAGTAGAGTAGGTTGATGACTATGTCTATGAATTTTAGGTCATATTTTAAATGTTAAAATAATGATATTATATGTTT
The DNA here is from genome assembly GCA_037957365.1 of Torreya grandis. Lineage (NCBI taxonomy): Eukaryota > Viridiplantae > Streptophyta > Pinopsida > Cupressales > Taxaceae > Torreya > Torreya grandis. The sequence goes on from JARHVA010005837.1 coordinate 137,462, forward strand.
GAAGATTGAAGATAGGTGAAGATGTCTAGAGTGCTCCAAAAGGATGTTTTGGATGACTTTAGTGTAAGCAAAGGATATATGATGTCTGTGTAAGCATGGTGGTTGGTTTGAGAAGTAGGTCAAAGTGTGGACTATGTGTATGACCATTTGGTCATGTTTCTAAGGTTGTAACAAAGTTGTTGCTGAAAAGTGTAGAGTGATCCAAAATGTGGTTTTGGATGTTTGTGAGTGTGTGAAGAAGTGAAAGGGGGTGTATTTATAGGGTGTTTCCATCAAATTTATAGGAAATCAATGATCAAGATATGTTCATATCATAGGTTTTTAGAGGATTCTCAACATCTAGGTCAGAAGGACTTGACTATTCTTAGGGATAGGTGCTCCTTGTGAAATAAGTGTTTCACTAGATTTATGTCAGAAATACTTGACCATCCTAGGGGTATGTGATACTTGTAAATAAAGTGTTTGACTAAATTCTAGTCAAAAGGACATTAAAATCCTAAGGTTAGATATACCACTAACCCACTAATTGATATAACTCAAATTTTTACATAGATAGTGCAATAAATTAATATTATGTAACAAATAACACCTCTCAAATGATACAACTACAAAATGATTTGATAAACATGTATAATTAGCCTTTCATTATTGTTCCCCAAAATAATAAAAAATGTATCCCTCCACCTCTAAAATATTTCTCAAGAAATGTCATTCTTTAACCTATTATGTATAATAATATGCTTCAACACATTCAAAACAAGTCTTTTGGCCCCTTTCATTTTATTTATTAACATTTGGAATATATATACAACTATTAAATATGATGGGATTAAAGACCTTTCATATTTTATTTAGTCTTTTAGTAATATTTATAAAGAGTGGATATAAACAAATACCTTCATCATGACTAAAAGTTTAGTTAAAACCTTCACTAGTGATGTGTTAGATTGGTATAACCAACATCCCTAATATTCTATATGACAACATGAAGATTTAATCAATCCTTTAGTTAAATAATTACAATGCAATGATCTTCCCAAAAATTATCTTAGTCATTTCATCAAGGATAATCAATATTATACCAAATAAACTCATGATTTTATCAAACAATGGAAACTGTTGGCTCACAAGGATGATCACAACATGACTAATGGCATTTTGTTTAAACCTTTCACAAAAAACTTAACACCTTCACTCCAATACAAGGTTTGAACTTTCACTCCAAAAACTTTAAATGATGCTCTTGACTGAGCTAAGAATCATGACTTCTTAATGAAATAGTTTAAACATAACACTAAACCCACCATGGTATCCTTCTATAATTTAACCAATGAAATAACTAGAAATCCTCCTTAACCTTTTAAAACTAGGAGTATCCAAAGCAAAAAATCCCCAAGCTCCCATTCATTGTTAACCATGAAACAAATTTTAACTCCTAAACCATTCATACATCTTAATAATCCCCTCCAAATGGTATGTCCTAATCAATTTTATTAGTTCCATGTTGATATATGTCATTCCCATGACAATTTTTGGGGGATTATAAAATTTTATATTTCTTTATGGTAGGAGATTAATTTAGTCATGATGCCATGATCAAAATCCATCATTAGTATTATGTTATTGTTTCTCAAAAGAAACAAACTTTCTTTACATCTAACCCTTAATAATAAAACAAGGATATTTATGTATTTGACACTAATTTGATCAATATTATACCAATTCCCAATGCATTAATGTGGCTAAGGTCAGTTATCAACACAAACCAACCCATATAGATACTATCACCAAACCAAATAAATCATCACTAGAAGAGAAAATTATAAAATATACTACTACCACTAAATTACATTCAAACATAAATGAGGAACCACTTCCTTAATTTTAACCTCTAAACACTTATCTTCCTCCTATATTTACTTTACCTTTCAGGCCTCATGTTGGTTCTTCCTCTTACAAAGCTCATTGGAGCTTCTTAGAGGAACTCAACTCTATGTTGTGAAAAATTTCTCTCCTGAAGTTAGTTTTCAGTTATCCCTATAATCATAAATTCCTCATGTAATAATTAAAATAAATCAAAGAACATCTTCCTTAGAAGAGGAACAACCTTATAAAGAGTCTCAACCAAAAAAAATTCATGCCACTAAAACTATTTTTCCTTCTTCAAAACCATCCATAGAGTTTATTGAATAAGACATGATCAATGATGAAATTATATTTCAAGATTATGATCCACCTCTATTTATTAAAATAACCATTAATACCACCCTCAATCATAAAGTATTATTATTTGAGAGGTAAACCATTAATTTGAAATCTCTTTAGCTCATTCAACAACTCAGATATAACAAATACCATATCAAGAAAAATCATTTAACATGTTATGGATCCAAAAAGACTAATCAAAAGTCATTTGGTTGTATTTGGCTCCCGTAGACCCAAAATTATATGTACCAACCTTATGCTTCTCTATTTACCATTATCTTATAATATACTCTTAGGATGCCCATGGACTCATCGAATGAGGGATATTACCTCTTCAAAAATACAATGTATCAATTATTTTGCATAATGGAAAATGATATAAACATGAGGCTAATCTTAACCCATGTAATATTCATCTTCCTAACCCTAAATCTCACTATTAGATTCCCACTATTCTAAAACTTAATAATGAACCTTTACTTAAATTCATAAATATGAATCCAAATTTACAAGTCACTCTTACCAATTGTGATAATGATGAGCCAAATGATTTATAAAACACTTGCAAAAATAACAAGATACCTTCTTACATTTTATAATTCCTTCCTCCTTCCTTGTTACCTCATGATCATACCAAACCTTTAATTGATGAGATCATTGACTTCTCTCGTCCATTTAATTCACATGAACAATACTATATAGAAGATGATTTAACTTTAAATGATTCTAGTGTGGCCAAGTTAATTTGAGAGCCTTTAGTCATGTCACCACATAAATTTAGTGACCTATGTGTTCCCCCCAAGAAGTTACTTTAGAGCCACAAGCATGTACTATCTTTCTAACCTATGATGATAACTACATTATGTATCAAGATCAATTATTAGGCTTGGATGTTCAACACTATTATAAAACCTTATCTAAATTACATGATTTTAACCACAATTTTCATACCATATCCATATATATTGAGTTAGATTCTAAAGGTCATGTACCTCTAATTAATTCTCCACTTATAGATACTACCTAGGTGGTTTAACAAATTTTACCTCTCACACCTTGAAACTTACATAAGCTTATCTACCTCCTATTCCACCAGTAACTCTACCAAATCCTCTACCTATCAATTATTTTAAAGATATGCCTATTTTCCAACCAATCAAACATAATAAAACTTCCTCCATAGTTCCACTTACTATTAAGATCACTCTTGATGCCAAGGCCATAGATATATGATAGATACCTTCTAAATATGATCACCATGGTAATAAAATCATTGATTTTGAATTATATGTGGAATATTATGGATCTCTACCTATGTTACATGGTGATGAATCCATCAATGAATTTTTCCATGCTTGATAACCTCAACTTCCTTGGAAACATCACAAATATGGGAATTTTAAGTGAAATTCCCCTCTTTTTAAAAACTTAATTGCTAACATCGATACCAAAACCAATCCATTTTCATCTCTTTTGAATGCACCATATAAGTTTCAAGATAGAAATGTTATTCTTATCAAGGAAACCATGAGAATATAATATGGCACACCCTCATGTCCTTGACCTATAATAGTTTATAGAGAACTCATGTTGATCGAGCATGATAAATTTAGTCTATTATTTGATAAATATTTTGATACTTTTGATTGGTCATAGGAGAACATGCCTAAAATTAATCCTTGTATCATGCTGTACAACATAATCACATACCCTGATGCCAAACCCATTCGATAAAAATAAAATAAATTTACCCCCAAAGTTTCCACCTTGTGTCATAAATAAATTATCAAAATATTAGATGACAATTTTATTAAACCTATTAACTATTCTTAATGGGTGTCAATTATTGTTCCCATTGACAAAAAATTACCATGGTTATTTGCATCTACATCGACTTCCACAATCTCAACCTTGCTTGTCCTAAGGACAACTTTCTATCACCTTCTATAGATGCCATTATATATTCCACTATTGGATTCAAATTGTATGCCTCATACCATCATCATGACAAAAAGTTTAGTTAAAACCTTCACTAGTGATGTGTTAGATTGGTATAACCTATTACTATGTTATGATTCATTATATAATGGGGCACCTATTACTATGTTAAGATTCCCTTCAGACTTAAAAATGTCATAGCTACCTATTGGTGGTCTATGAACCACACTTTTCATAATATTATCCATAATATTATAGAAACCTATGTGGATGATATTAATGCCAAATCCAAAATTCATAAAACCCATCTCACTAATCTATCCATCATCTTAAATCATCTCATCAAGTACAAAGTATGACTCAACCCCTAAAAATGTGTTTTTAGACATTACATATGGTAAATTACTCAGTTTTTTACACTATATTCATGGTATTCATGTCAATATTAATAATATAAATATTATAGTCAATATGCCTATTCTTCTATCCATTCTAGACATTTGTACTTAGATCAATAATATATGGGCAATTCAATGATTCATCCCTAAAATGGGTTATCAAATTTATTCTATTAATTCCATTACTAAGAAAGATAATGCTTTAGAATGGATTGATCCCTATCAGAAGGTATTTGATTGCATGAAATAATCATTTCTCCATCCACTACCCTTAAGTCTTACCTTCCAATGATCATCCTTTGATTTTATACACTTCTTCTATACACATATCAGTTGGGGAAATTCTTTCCCAACAAGATGATATTAGAAGAGATTATTTTATTTATTATATTAGTTAAGGACTCATAGATTACAAAAAATGTTATATCAAAGTAGAATATGATTCCCTCATTATTTATTTTATGGTTTAAAATCTTCGTAACTAAATGATCTATGAAACAACCTATGTCATAGTTCACTCTGACCTACTTCAACACTTTTTTTCCAAATCCTTTCTACTTTGATATAGAATTGGAAAGTGGATGGTTCTTTTAATGGAATTTTACCTTCACATATCATGAAAAAATCTATCAAAGGTCAATTCATCACTGACTAACTTGTAACACTACCCATACCTACTACCAATCATCTCCAAGATAGTCTCCTCAAAGAGAACATTCTATTTATTAAATGTCTCAATTAGGTTATCTTTCTTAAGTATTACTTTCACAACTTCACTACTAATTTAGAATCATACAATCAAGAATCTAACTATGTCATTCCTAATAATACTAAATCTAAAGTAGTTATCAAACAACTTCCTAAAATAAACATTGATTTGCATGAAAATGCCTAAACCCTACACTTTAATGGCACCAAATATCTCGAAGGAGTTGGGGTAGGTTGTATTATAAATATTTCTGATAATAAACTCATCCCTTTGGAATTCTAGATCACCCTTGATCTCATTAATGACATGGCATAATATGAAGCATTAATCTTAGGCATGTGAGTAGCCCTTGACTAAAGAATTCTATATTTGCATGATTGGGTGACTCTTAGCTCATCTTCCATAAGGTAAATGGTGATTATCAATGTAAAATTGAAAATATTATCAATTATCAACAAATGTCTACTAATCTCACCAAATATCTCACCTCTTTTACCATCAAACCCATTTTAAGAGATAAAATATATATTACTGACTCTCTTATTTATTCAACATCATTATTTAATATACATCAAGTTCTTAGTTATTCCCAATTTCTTATTCAAATAAGAAAGTTAATGTCTTGTATCCAACCATAGATTCAATCATTTATTATATTGAGGCTAGTATCTGGGTTAGACACAAGTATCCTTGATGGAATACCTAATAAAATAAGATGTGACCACAGATATGATTCTAGGTTTTTCATCACCTGTATTCTAGTGCATTTAAATCTAGGTCATGGAATTTCTCTCCTTGTCAAATGTTTAAACCCTAGTTCTTCATCTTCATATTGGCTATGGGGAAAATGGGCTAGTGGGTATACACCATCACATTGACCTAAATATTCCTATGTTAATGAGTACTACCTATATATCCAAGACTCTGAAGAGGGCCTAAAAATTATGTAGTTCTCCCTTACATGTTGGATTATGTGTGAATAATGAAATGTGTGATAAGTAAGTACAATAATGACCTAGCTTGTAACCTAGAAAATAAACCCATTAGGTTGATCCTTTAGTACATTAGTTCTGTAGATGTGTTGAACCTATGACCAATATGGAAATAAGATAAAAAAGGAATATTTACTCACTTGAGTGCTTGATTTAATTATTTTGGTAATTTACCTAGTGAGTAGGTAAGATGTTTCTAGGTGAAGAATGAATGAGGGTTGATATTATATTTATGTCAATCCCTTTGGAGATTGTCTCAGATAATAGAACTTAGTATGACCATTAGAATAAATTTCATTTTCCTATTATATGACTTAAGGGTAATTAAAACTTGCATCAAAATATGACAAATGTCTCGAGATAGATGTTTTCTTGGGACATAAGTGTTTAAAGAGAAGAAAAATAGTTATAGGCTTAGAACTTGGAGAGTCATAAGATAAACAAGTTTTAAGTATTCTAGATAATATAAATGGATTATGTCATCAATTTAATATTGGTTTAACTAAGATATATTATAAATGAAATAAGAGAGAGTATATTCAAGGCTTGTGGAATCAATAAATGTCTAAAACTAAGAGGAACAACCAATGTTTAAGTTTTCCAAGTGTACAAGACTAAAGTTCTATATAATTCATAAATAGTGTCTATAATTAATAGATTAAAGGATGGTAAATTTATAAACTATTTTATTAAATTTAAATCACCTCAGTTGTTTACACTTGGTAAATATATATCATGGATGCATCTTTATCTTCTAGACCTATTCACACTACCAAAAGGCTTGCATACACTATCTCTCTTTGACAAATTAATTATCTCTTAGTCCAACCAATGTTTTGATGACTTAGACCTTCTATCTTTCCCATAATGTTATAAACTTACTTATCTTACATCTCTACAAGTTTTGTACTTACACCTATTTTTCAACTACCTGAAGACTTGCATCTTAGTTAGATGCATACATTGATGTAAGTGTCTTTTCACAATGCAAGTGTATATTTCCCTAAATTCATCAAATTTAAAAATGAAATAAATTCCTATGGTTGGCCTAAGTGATTTAATTAGAGATATTATATAGAATGGATTTGATATAAATAAAAGATCAATCCTCATCCATTCCTCATCTAGCACAAATCTATAAAATTCCTACCTACTTATAAGGCAACCTATAAGAAACATTAAATCAATCACTCAAGTGAGTAAAGATTCCATATTTTCTCCTATTTATAAATAGTTCATAGGTAAAACATATCTATAGATCTAAAGTACTAAAGGAGAAATAAAATAGATATATTTACCAAGTTACAAGCTAGATCACTATTGTACTTAATTGTCATACATGTGATGATTCACACATAATCCAACACATAGGAGATAAATACATAAGTTAGAGGCCCTCTTCAAAGTGTTGTCTATGCAGGTAGCATTGATAGAGGGGTCTTTAGGGCATATAAACACAATGTTATAACAAACCCATTTTTACCATATCCACTATGAAGATGAAGAACTAGGGTTTTTTAATTTGACAAGGAGGGACAATCCATGAGCCATATCTAAATGAACTAGATCAAAACGACATAAAAATTAAAATCATCCAAGTGGTCACTATTGTACTTAATTTCAAACATATAATTATTCACACACAATCCAACACATATGGGATAAATACATAAGTTAGAGGCCCTCTTTAGATTGTTGCCTATGTAGGTAGCATTGATAGAGGGTTCTTTGGGTAATCTAGACACCATGTTCCAACTAACCCATTTTTACCATAGCCGCTATGAAGATGAAAATCTAGGGATTTTTTATTTGACAGGGACTGATAAATCATGATCTATATCTAAATTCACTATATCAAAGGTGACATAAAACTTAAAATCATCTAAGTGGTCACGTGTAATTTCAATAGATATTTTTACTAGATACATACATACAAGTTAGATAATATCATTCATATAACCATCTTAGGTTGATGCAAGTGTCTAGTCTATAGAGGTAAAATTTACAAAATCAAGTGACTAAACCATTATTCATATCAAGTCCACTTTATAACTATTCTATATCTAGATCTATATTAGCATCAGAATGAACTATCTTATTTTCTTTATCATTGAAATATCTAACATAGCTATACTTTCTATATATAACATCTCAACATAATAAAATTAGTATTTGTTTTATTTGAGTTTCAAAAATAATTGGTCTTCTCTAGAGATAGTATACCATCCATATGCCTTATATTATATATACCCCTTTAAGCCTAGATTCCCTTATATATAGATTTAAGAGTTAAACACATATAAATCTTCTAAATTATGTCCAATTATAGTTTTATAATATATTATTTTACTTGTATAGGGGAATTTAGAGTAGTAACAATAGTAGTTGGATGATTTAGAGGTGAAGTTATTATTTGAGTAAGTTTTTAAAAGAAAGGGTGAGCTAAGAAAAAAAATATGTGGATGGTGATAAATCAACCTTAAGTGTTAGAGATGGTATGGCTAATGAAGAAGATGTGGAAGGTGGAATTGATGTAGGGAGAGTAATTTTAAAAGAAAAAACAAAATTATGGGTGACCACACCTCCAATGGTTACTATTTACTTCATATTTTCAGTTTATTTAGGCTTTAGAATTTTTAAATTAATGATGCTTAGAAGGCTTACCATGACTACAACTTGAGAATAAAAAGTGATGATGAATAAATCTAAAATATGCATTGGTCCACTAAGATTGACTTACTAAATCAATGTCTATACTATTTTAGTATTTCTATAAATAATGGAAGCATAAACATGCAATTAAATATATTATGGAATAGAAACATAAGCAACCAAAGAAACTAATGTGGGAGATTGTGAAGTTATTGGGACTAAACAATCCCAATCCCTAGAGCACACATAATTTACACAATGGTATAAGTTGTCATTATAAGCAGTGGATAAATTTTGGGACCAACTAAACCTAAAGTACAAAATACTAAAATGTTTTGTTATGGTCATAATCTCCCTTAGATAAAACATTGAGGTAATGGGTTATGGTTACACTAGGATTAGAGGAAGATAAATGGATGAAACATGCAAATTATGAATTTGAGGATGGTAAACAATAAGACTTGAAGATTTAATTTTACTGAAGTGTTTTTACCCTCATTAATGGGCTATCTCTAAAGTGTGTTCTTTAGCCCATTTAATAATAACTAGAGCTAGATGAAAAACATGAGATGACAAGGTTATTTGAGGATGAGGAAGAGATAATTTTGGTGAAGATAGTGAAGGTGGGAGTCATTTTAATATTATCCTCTTTATATTCTCTTTTTTAGAGGTCACATATTACTATCATTTAGGTTTCTTATTTCTCTCTCCTCTACTCAACCATATGGAATTATTTTGGTAGTCTCCATGGTCACCTTAACTACATTCATCCTTATGATGACCTCTTATTAATCTAAATGATTGATTAATATATGTTCAAGGTTATGTGGCTCATAATCATAGATAATATTTATCTTCTATTATAATATATTTATATGGGATGCCACCCTACCATTAGTATTATAGAGTCAACTCATTATCTAGAAATGAAAATGAAGACCTTTGATTGTTGCTTGTGACAACCCTTAGGGTTAACTAGAGTTAGGTTTAAACAATTATAATCATAAATCAATACAACATTAAATATATCTAAATAAATTCATAATTTTAAAATAGTTGAAAGTTCAACCATAAAGATTAGGTGTTGATTTATTTAGCTAGTGATTAGATTTATTAATGGTGATTTTATTTCATAAAAATAAAAT